>PVKE010052653.1:0-10270 GCA_004027555.1 Craseonycteris thonglongyai
AACACAGGTGACCAATTTCTTGTGTCATCATCTCATAATAGTTTTTCCCATTGGTAAAATACTCAGCCTTTCTTCAACACATATTTATGAAAAATTGTTACTCTTCCTTAACAATCATCCTATTTTCACAGCAGGGGATATGAATGCTGAAAATGCACACCTAAATAAATATAAGCCTTAGACATGCCATTGTACAAGAAATTACTCAATTGAGTGATCAATAGAAATGTGTTTCCAATACATAAGCTTATTGTTAAAACTGAATAAGCACTTAGAGAGATCTAGATATTAAATTAAATATGAACAAGAAATTAAATTATCCTTGTTACATTGCAGGAAGATTTGAAATGAGAACTTAACTTCTCCAAATATTTAGAGAGCATAAAATGATTAAAATGAAAATAAAGTGCAACACTAAGTAAACAGCAAAACAAGGAAGTTAAGTACACAATGTATAGTATTAGAAGAAGTATGGAGTCTACAACATTTGAAAATTTTCATGGCCTTTTTTAGAATTGCTATTGACAAGATTCAGAAAACATAGACATGAACCTCTCAAATAATATACTATTAATGCTATAAATATCTTTCCTTTTGTATTTTTGTAAAGGGAGTCACCTGTGTTCACATGTTTTCACTGCAAAACTTTAGTATCCTGACTCTGAGAACACGTTTAGCTTTCTCCCCACCAAGCTTTCCCTACTTTGGTTATTATCATTGATTATATTAAGGTCAGTAATTATGGGCATTATAGTAATAAGATAAACTGGAATCATTCTGTTTTGGTTTTCTTTTTCCTCATATTATATGAACCTCAAGCAAATACTTGTACATGACATCTATGAAATTAAGATTTTATACTAGGACAATATTTTATACTCAGACCATATTTTATACTCACTTGATAAAAGTTTAGCAAAGGGTTTATGACTATAAAATTTTTGAAGAATAAAAAAAAAAAAAGTCTTCTTAATCAGCCTGGACCTTCATGCCCACAAATTATTCTGGGTCTCAGTGAAGGCAGATAGAACATCCTTACAATTACAGTGCATCCCTTTGGTATCTCACTTGGCTGAGCAGCTGCTCTTCACTGATTTCATACCCTCCACATAGAGTGGCTGGTAAGTACGAGAAGTACTGGTCAAGTATTTGCTGCTTGAAAAATCAATTGGCTCTATCTGCAGTGCTGAGTAAGTCCATTTTATCTCACCTTCAATACTATGCTAGCACTGGAAACTGGACAGAAGAGCTTACTAATGAGCACCCTGTCCTTTCGAGTGATTGAAGAAAAGCTGGTGGCTAAAGAAGTTTTAGTTGGTGCAACTTTGAAAAGAATACTGATGATCATGAAAAGCTTGTGTGACCCCTTTCCTTACAACACAGAAGTTCTTTTATCTCTGCTCCTAAAGCTACTCAGATTGCAGACTCTGTAATAAGTGAAATGATATATATATACAAAAAAACCCAGCTACTCTAATAAGCTTATTAGTATACTTTGGCAATTAATATTATATATAATGGTATAAATGTCCAAAAATGTAAGACTTTTTTCATAGTTTAACAGGCCCTTAATGAAGACCAGATAAACTTGAGATCTCACACTGGAGCATCAGTTGAATTTAAATTAGGCAAAAGCAGAGTTAGCCTCTTAATAGCTTTGGCCTGTTCATAAAAAAATGTTGCTAAAGTCATCCTAAATTTATTATAATGAAATGGGAGTAGATGATTCAGCATGTTTGTTATCCCTGGAAGCAGACATAGTGAACTATATCCTTATCATAATACAGTAAGAATTAATTCTTTTCCAAAATCTCTACTCTACATTTTAAAACTTTATTTCAAACTCATGTCAAGAGCAGTTTAGTGCAGGGATATGCAACCTTTTGGCTTCTCTGGATTGTATTAGTAGAAGAATTGTCTTGGGCACTAATGATAGCTAATGAGATTTTTTTTTTAAATCACAAAAATATCTCATAATCTTTTAAGAAAGTTTACAAATTTGTGCTGAGCCCCATTCAACGCTGTCCTGACTGCATGCAGCATGCGGGCTGTAGGTTGGACAAGCTTGATTTAGTGGATCTTATTTTAACATTAAAGTAAAATAGGTTATTCAATTCTTCTTTGGGTGACTTTTTAATATGAAAACGTGTCTTTCTGTAGTTCAGAGTGAATGCCAAAATACTAGAAAATTAAATAAAATCGTATATTTTGGATATAGTATTTTGTCAATTTGGATAAAATATATCTTGCACACTAAATGTAACATTAATTCTCCATATAGAGGATGCTATTAGTTAGCCTAAGCTGAGTTATTTGTGATAACAAACCATCTCAAATTGTCAAGACTCATGACAAAAACTTTGTTTTATTGTCTTATTCCTCTCATACCACATGCCCTTTATATTTCTGCTCAAAGCTATCTTCTCAACAGCACTTAAGCTAACAGACTAGAATATTGTCCATTTAATAGTGAAACAATCTGCCTTACCATTTTCTTTTAAAAGTCACAAATATAAGGTGACCAGACATCCCGATTTTGGCAGGACAGTCCCAATTTTTAACAATTTGTCCCGCGTCCCATGGCATTTTAAAAAAGTCCCGATTTTTGGAAAGAATGCACAACAAGCTAGGGAACAGCGGGAGATAGACCAAATTTTTAATCAAGAACTCCCTCCCCCCCGGTCAATGGGGTCAATGGTGTCCCGCTTTACCAATGTTAAAATCTGGTCACCTCATACAAATATCACTTTTGTTCACATTTTCTTAGCCAAACAAAATAAGTCATACTGCCAAGTTCTAGCATCAATGGGATTCAAATATATAATCCTTCCACAGAGAAACATGACATGAAAAGGCATATATAGAAGACCAGAAAAACATTTAAAGCATATTATAATGTATATCAGTTGGCTCTCTTATTCACAAATATTTAACGTCTTTTCTTTTTTTTTTTTTTTTCAGATATAGAGTATTATAACCCCCATCCTATATCCATCGACAAGGAGGTAAGTCAAAACTTCCATCAACCCATCAAGGCATGAAGCTTACGTTCCCATGAGTTTCGCCACTGGGTCCATATGTGCCTCCTCTTGATCCGAAGACCCAAGCTTAAAAGGGCTAATTATCAACCTTTCTTGACACATTCCCCAGTAAAAAGCATAGCCATTCCAAAATAGGAAGAATGGTAGATAGAAGCACGCACTGTTCATAGTAATTCTAAAATCCTGCTGGCAGGCCTTGTAAGGAGTTTACCTTGAAGGTACATGTTATGAACTGAATGTTTGTATTCCCTCAAAATTCATGTGCTGAAGCCCTAACCCAAAGTATGACTGTATTGGGAAATGAGGCTTCTAAGGAAGCAATTCAGTTTAAATGAGGTAACAAGGTTGGGGCACCGATCTAATAAAATTAGTAACCTTACAAGAAGAGAGACCAGAGAGCTCACTCTCTCTCTGCACCAATGAAAGACCATGTGAATACACTGGGAAAAGGCAGCTGCCTGCAAGCCAAGAAGAGAGCTCCCGCCAGAAACTGACCATACAGGCACCCTGATCTCAGACTTCCAGTTTCCAGAACTCTGAGAAAATAACATCTGTCGTTTAAGCACCCAGTCTATGGCATTTTGCTATGGCAGCCCTAAGAGGCTAACACAGTAGGAAATGTTTTTTTGATGAAGCTTTGTTTCTACTTAGAGAAATATATCTCTGTTCTATTGTTATCAATAGCCCTTAGCTCAGCCCTTCAGGAGGTTATTCTTGTTGCTGTTGCTTTGTTCTCTGCCCCCCCCCCCCACAACACACACACACACACACACACACACACACACACACACACACACACACTTCTATCTCTGACCTCATTAGAAGGACATCAGAGCAAAAGACCTTCTTGGAATCTGAGAAAATTTCACACCCTGTTTTCTGCCCCTAAAAGATCAGAAGCCTAAAGGTCATATCAAGTTCTGAAAACTGAGTCACTTTTAGTTAAGGCTAGTGAATTTTTGGATCATACTAGTCGATAAAAAATATAGTTTCTTGTGTATTTGACTCAAGTCAGCACATGTGCCAAAACTACATTAGCAGATCTCTTTAGAATGTACCTCCACCCTAGAGTAGGCTTATTATGTTTCTAAAAAGCCATGATCTTAGTTTCTTCTCCCTGGGAAATTTTCGACAGTTGAAAGGATTTAGTGGATATGACCTTAGTCAATTTGAAGACTTTACCA
The DNA here is from genome assembly GCA_004027555.1 of Craseonycteris thonglongyai. Classification (NCBI taxonomy): domain Eukaryota; kingdom Metazoa; phylum Chordata; class Mammalia; order Chiroptera; family Craseonycteridae; genus Craseonycteris; species Craseonycteris thonglongyai. The sequence goes on from PVKE010052653.1 coordinate 4,226, forward strand.
TGAGATTTACAGCCACACCCTTGCTTTTGTTCAAGCCTTTTTTTTTTTCTGTTTTAATTAGCCCATGTTGCTCTGAGGCCTTCACAGTTTTTTATCTTCTAACAGTTGAAGCCTGTTTAATACCACTAGACTACTCTTGGCTATGTTCAGCAATTTATAACAAAAAAAGAGATGAACTGAGAAAAAAGAAATTGGCTTGTTTGCAAGCAGAAATGAGAGGGAACAGAATCGGAAAAGAAATAAAAATCTCCTGCTTGTAACCAAGCATATCAGTTCTGCTTATATTTTATTGACCAAAGCAAAACATGCCTGATGTTATATTGGCAGGAAAAGGGAACTATAAATCTTTCCATAGGAGGAGACAGTAGAAGTTTTGGACAATAACATAGTCTGTCAAAGGCTTTATAACATCTATATAAGATTTTTATTGTGTCCATATATCATTCCTATGAAATGGGTAGGAAAAGTTGGTAGTATTATAAGCCTCATTCTCCAGAGTGCAAAATAAAAGCTCAGGAAATTTTAAAACATAACCAAAGACTACCGAGCTAATATGGTTAAAAAAAAATAAAAAAATAAAATAAAATAAAAGTCAACCTAGAATCCCAGATTCCTGACTTTTAATGTGACTTTCTTTCTACTACTCTCATCTGGTACTCATAAAATACAAAGGCTACCCAATAATGGTACATGAACACAAATGCCCCAGAGACAGGGAACACTGAGGTTAGGAACAGTGTGTGGCACCTGAGTGCTATGGGTCTGGGCTTTGCTCTCACTAGCTGTGTGAGCTTCAACAGATCACTTAACCTCTCTGAGATTTAGTGTCCTCACCTGCAAACTATAAATTGCTTTTATTTAAAAGTTCTTACGGGAAGCCAGGATGGCTCAGTGGGTTAAGAGCTCATTTTGCAGCGCCGGGGACCGAGGATCAAATCCAGGCCCCAGCCCGTGCGGACCCATATGCTGAACTGGAGAGCTCCCCCAGGTCAGTTCTCTCTCTGTCTCTGTATATTTCTCTCTCTCCCTCTCTCTCTGTCAAAAACAATATAAAAAAATTAAAAGTTCTTAATGCAGGGACTCAGATACTAGTTTAATACATATATTTTATACTGCATTAAAAATGAGATCCTGAATGTGAAAAAGAAGAATGGAGAGTAAGATAAAAGTACAAAATAGGCATAATGGCCTGGGCTTTTTCCCCCTCAGTTATGCCCCTATTTTTCTCAATAGAAAGATATATTGTTTAAGATCTATTGTTTAAGATGTATAAGAAACACACTTGAATAATTTTTGCAATTAATACAAAGCTTCAGGAGCAGCCATTTAAAGTTTTTAACCTTTTACATAAGCAGCAAAACATAGAATTTAAGTAATAACAAAGATTTTAAAAATACAACACTAGATATAAAACTGATTTCATGTTAAATGTATGTATTTTTTTAGTAAAAATGCATTGTCTTCTGCGTAAAACAGGTATTTTATTATTGTTCTCATTTTCCAGATAAATTAATGTTTGTTCCAATTAAATTGCATACATGTTAAGATCTTGGACTTAGTAATTATTATGACAAAACTCAAAAATTCTTATTCTAAGTAATCATTGTTTATGGTCTTGGGCACAAGTGATACAAAAAATCTACTCACAGTGCCATTTCTCATCAATTTTTTTCAAGTACATGGTTTGGTATATAAGGACTCTCGGTCTCACAGAAAGCCAGTGCAAGCGCCTCTTTTTACTACCACACTACATACCACTTGATCATTGAAACATTAATACATAAGGCTTTAAATCCCAAGCACATTCCTTTTACTAGATTTATAAAGTCCAAAGTGATTTCTTTTTTTTTTTAAGATTTATTTTATCATTTTTGACAGAGACAGAGAGAAGGGGGGAGGGCCCAGAGCAATCTCCATAGTTGTATGTCATCAGTTTTTCACATACTTTCATTCACACAGGTGGGCAGGGGCTGCACAGAGAGGGAAATGAGCTGGGGACCTCCCAAATGGGAGGCAACCCCCCTCGAGCCAGGGGCCAAACTTGGGGGCAAGAACCAAACTGGGGGCTTCTAGAATTGGGAAGCACACCCCAGCTCAGACGATGGCTCCATGCAGGCCAGGGTTGGGATTAGATCCTCGGTCCCCAGGACTGCAAAGCAAGCATTCAACCTGCTGAGCCATCCAGGCTTCCCTGTTTTCTTAAATCTGATATGCAAAAAAGTATTATATTATTACTAAGAAATCCAAGTCTGAATTCAGTAGAAATAATCTGCCTGGTGGAAATGTTAACAACGATCAATGTCTCATGATTTACTGAGTTTGGTCATTTATGCTCTGATTAAGTTGAAAGTCACACAACCAGACATCATATACACTGCCATACAAAGGAAGTTGTCCAGGAAAAATAAACCACTAAGTAACAAGTAAATCTTAAATAGAAGCTATTTTCAAAGATGCACAAGTCACCACCATTTCGTTAGAAAAAAATAGAAACTACTCAGCAACTGTGTCAGGGTCAGCATGAATCTCATCAAATGACAGAGAAACTTCCCTGTCAGTTAATCCCACAATGGAAAATGTATTCTCCCAGAAAAAGAGGAATCAAAAAAATTATAATAAGGATTAGTAACTCCTGTCACAACACTACTGGAAGAATATTGGCAAACACAGAGTGTTACTAAAGTGGCACAAGAGAGAAAAACGATAACATTGAATATCTTGTACCCAATAATGAGTAAAATGGGTATATTAAGGGAGAAAAATTTTTTTCCTCATATTTTTGGTAACTACTTAGATTTTCAACTTTGAAAATGTGAAATGTTATTAAATCCTTAAACTAGTTGAAATGTAACAATAAATTATCACTGTTAACCGAATATTCCTGCAAAAATTAAAAAGACCTATGGATACCAGGGCTGGCGAATACGTAAAAAAGATGTAGTTCTTAAACATGTAATATAAATTGCACAAACTTTCCAGGTGGCAAGGTTTCAAAGCTCCCCAATATTCTAAATATACATTGTCACCATAATTTCACTATTGGAATTTCTCCTATACAAACAAAAACCAAAAATGCAAAAAATTGCAAAAAAATGCAAGGATTTGAGTCATTATGATGTTCACTGGGGGCACTGTTTCAGTAGCAAAACTTGAAACAAACTAAAAGTTCTCCAATAAAGAGTTTTCAAAATAAATCAGAGTATGTCCATACAGCAGAATACTATGCAGCCACTAGAAAGGATCAGATAATTTCTATGTATTGGCTTATCATCTATTAAATGCACATTACATTTCAGTATGGATAATATAGAAAACATACACATTTAAATATGCATTGCAGAAGACTTGAAAGGAAAACACTTTACTAATAACAATTTATCTCTGGAGAATGGGATTATTGAGCCTCTGAGAACCCCCTACACTTATGCAGACCTGAAAATTCAACAAAATAACCAAAGGACACGTTGACCAAGGTAAGATTCACGTGCATGTACACATATGCTGTTGATCATTTTGTTATTGTATTTTGCATCAGATATCTTCAGATGCCTTGAGTACTTTCATGATATAATGACCTCATTAGCAAGGAAATAATGTGCAAATTCAAGACTACATAACAGCTTATCTTATACTAACATGAGTGAGTTAGCATTTAGGGCAAATGAGGGAGATATTACACAAATTTGTATTACAGTATATATTATCAAACATATCACCCATGCATCCGGCAGCACTATCTCCTATAAGCATTTGTTTCCTGAATGTGGGAAGCACATTCAGACAGACTTAAAATACTCTTTAATACACAAACAAGTAGAAGGATAAAATGGCAAAAACACACCATGCCTGGCTGAGTGAAAGTGCTTTTTAACTTTTAGGTCACAACTTATGCTAACAACTCTGTGTGTGTGTGTTTCTCTCTCTCTGATATAAGCAATAATTTTACTACTAAAGTTAACTTTTCAGCTAAACCATAAGTTATCATTATTAATAAAAGTTAAAAAGTGATATAATATACATTTCCAAGTTTCCTTTACCCAGCTCTAAAAAAAATGAGAACAGTGAACAAATTTCAAACACAAAGGTGATAATAATATCAGGTGAAAGAGCTACAGACAATATTTAGAGTTATAGGAGATGCCTTCATTTTGCCCAAGTTGTTTTTGCAGGGCATCTCTATTGTTTTACCTCTATTAACCTAATAAACATTTTAACTACATCATTCACATAAAGATACTAGGAAAAATGCTCTGACAAACCCACTATGAGATGTTAATAGAGTGCCTCAGAAAATAAATATTTTGGCTTATCTCATTAATCTTAGCCATTCCTTCCTTCCCTTCAGCCAGCCTGCTTCAGAAAGGCAAGTACTTTATCCATGTGACAGAATTATAGGAAAATTGCCACTCAAACTTTGGAACAGAGTCTTTTCCATTTATCTCTCTGCCATCAGGCAATATCTAAAATTTTTATGTGGGTTTTACCTTAAAGATGAATTTCTATTGAATCTCAGGGCCTGTCAATGTATTTTTAACCTTTGAAGAAAATGCTATCTTTCCAAAACAGCCACATTTTATTTTCCAAGGGACATACTATCACTAAAAAAATTTTCCTCAAAATTTTGGCAAGCTACTATATCCCACTTTGTATATCATGACATAATTCCTAACTAATTCACAAAAACGTGTTTCAAATGAATTAACATTGAAAATTTAAAACTCAATAAAGCAGACAGGAAAATTGCAGAATTTTTAAATGTAGCCTTAAATAATCACAAATAACAAAACTTTAATTCTTAACTTCAAATTTTAATTTCAAATTTCACCTTCCAAACTTCCACTTCTATACTTTTTTCTTAAAACCAAAATGTATCCACTATACATAAACTTCTTCTACAGTCCAATTTTTTAAATTATCATTTGCTCCTTACCAGTTCCTATATCTTCTTTATTATAATTTCCCCTAGCCTTCTGAGTTCTTTCCTTGAACTTCAACCATGTTTGTTTGTAAACTACAGCATTTTTGCTAATCCAGGGGATTTTTATCCATATATTGGTGATTGTTTTTATTTTATTTTATTTTACGTTATTTTATTTTAATGCAACTTTTACTTTAATAAAATAATAATCTGCTTATTTATTACTATAGGCTACTTTATTTACCCCACAATGTAAGATATATTCAAAAATATTTTTGCAATATGTGGTATGTCCAAACCTTGTTTGACCAAGTTTCCTCTTTGATTAGAAGATTTTGTATCAATAAATCCCCCAATTAGTATTGACCTCAAGCCACAGTTTGTTATGTATAGAATGTCTTATGAGATCCACTATGACAAGCTCTTCTTTTCCCCTAGAGCCTCTGTTTCCCATTTATTTGTCTACGATGTTCTGTAACAGAGAACTGATCCTTATTACAGTGTTCCCTCGCCACTTCGCGCTTCATGTTTTGCAACTTCAGTGCTTCGCGGGTTTTCCCAAAATATTCATCAAAAAATAAAAATGAAAAAATACAACCCTGTCGGCAGCCACATGGCGGAAAGGAGCGTTGTTTCCTGTGGATGCGCGAGAGAGAAGGATCCCTGCATGTCAAACACAGAGATGAGCTGACTCAGAGTCCCTCCCACGGGCTCTCATAAAGGCGCCTGATTGGTTTCCGGGGCGACATCGACCCATGAGAGGACGAGTGGCTTTATCCCTGTGAGGTGATTGTCTGCGCATCATCGCAGCCTCACCTGCATCTTCTCTTGTTGGATCTCGCCAGTCTTGTCCATGATGTTGACTGTCTCGCATACTGTATTTTAGTGTTGTGTTGGCGATCACTTGTTTTGTTGAAGCGATCACTTGTTTTATTAATTAAGCCCTTATAATGCCGCCTAAGCGCTGTGCCCCTGCGAAAGCTTCCTCCGGGGCGCCCAAGAGGAAGAAGATGATGACCATCAGCGAAAAAGTGAAACTTTTAGATATGATCAAAGAGGGCAGAAGTGATGCATCTGTGGCACGCCATGACGGGGTGAATGAATCTACAGGGCGGTCCATCAAGAAA
>PVKE010052654.1:0-10269 GCA_004027555.1 Craseonycteris thonglongyai
TATCATTACAATTTGGCTTCTTTTATTGTTTGAAAAGGATTAAAGCTGGTACTCTTTAAGAACATGCCCCTTCACTGGTTGTGTAAATAAAACTGTAGAATGACACTTCAGATGAAGTTAGTGTGATTTTGATTGTGCACTACAACCAAGCTATAACCAGTTATTAATAATTAGAATGTAATCCCAGGACATTATTAAGCAAATAGCCTACAGTGCTTCCTGTGAAATAGTGGAGGAGGAGGGCATTTCTGTGTTCCAGGACTTCTTGGGGTTTCAGAATGGGTTTATATGATTTTTTTTTTTTTTGGTAGTTTTTATTTATTCTATCAGTCTTTTTAACAAATGTTATTGCTGCATTCCCTCCTTCCCCCCAGTGTATCATTGTTTTATTGCCCTTGTAGTACTGGACTTTAGTTGGAAGAATAAAACATTTACTTCTAACCTGCTTGTTTTTTAATATACAGATGGGTAGTATTTGAATAAAGCCAGTGTTTTAAATGTAAACATTTTCTAGTAATCAATGAAGTTAATTTTCTGATACGGTTTAAAAATCAATCTTTTCATTTACCAAATCTAGTCTGATTCCAAATTGCTTCTTATGACTGCAGGATAGAATGTTACATAATTGATGAGTTTTAACAACTGGAATTTTTACTTCAAAGATACCAGTAGAATCCAAGTTTTTTGTTTTGTTTTAAAGGATGAACATTTATGAAAGCATATTTAATTCACTTTCAATACATTTTTTTCAAAGTTTTCCTGTAATGAAGGGAACACAAATGCTTCAATGAATTCTTTTGTCGAGTTCTATTAATGTATTCCCACTAATTAAACCAATTATAAATGCATTGTGATATATATATATATAATTGACCTAATCTGTTGAGAGAAAAATGATTTTTTTTTCCTTTTTAACTCTGGTAATTACTATCTCATCAATTCCTTAAAACAAAGCCAAAAAGAGGTAATAGTGCTTTCACAAGTTCTTCAGATAATGCATATGCCCATTAAGTGTTTGAGAAACAATGGTATAATCCAGGTTAGCCATAAACAAGGTGTATAATTCTTCCTGGTTTTAACAGACTAATTATAATTAATACAGAGATTCTCAGCCTCAATACTATTTGACAATTTGAGTCAGATCATTCATTCTTGGTTGTGGCTCTGTCCTATGAAATGTAAGATGTTCAGCAGCATCTCTGGCCTCTACCACTAGATGCCAATAGCACTCCTCCCCCTCCCCCCAGTAGTGACAACCAATGTGTACCTCTAGATACTGCGAAATATTGGGGATGAGGGAGGGAAACAATCCTTAGCTGAGAACCACAGGCACAGTGGGATAGCTTTTTTTAGAATGCAAGTAGTAAGTTAAAATATGAAGGAGTGGGAGTAAATACATATTTTACCCCTTATTAACTCCACAATAAAGGCAAAATAATGAACATTCTTGTAAGTGAGCATGTGTAAATTATCACATAAGATTTAAATTTCTAAAAGAACTGGTTTTTATACTTGAGGGAAGATACACTAAAAGGAAAATAAATTGATGTGAATGGAGCCACAAGTATAGGCATACCTTGGGAGATATTGTGGGTTCTGTTCCAGACCACTACAGTAATGCAAATAGCACAATAAAGTGAACCCCATAAATTTTTTTGATTTCCCAGTGCATGTAAAAGTCATACACTATATTGTATTTTAGTGTATGATTACATTATGTCTAAAACTTCACACAATTTTGGCATACTTAATTGCTGAAAAATGCTAATCATCTGAGCCTTCAGTGAGTTGTTCTGCTGGTAGGGGGGTCTTACCTCGATGATGAAAATGCAGTATCTGCAAAGTGCAATAGAGCAAAGCACAATAAAACAAGGTATACCTGTAATACGTTTTAATTCTAGATTCAACTTTGATCAAGAATCAAATTTCTGGGGAAGCCAGGATGGCTCAGTGGGTTAACTTTGCAGCCCTGGGGACAGAGGATCGAGTCCCGGCCGTGGCCCGTGTGGACCCGTATGCTGAACTGGGAGCTCCCCCAGTTCAGTTCTCACTAGGGTGAGACCCCGGCCCAGTTCCTGCCCTGTGCAGCCCCACGCCCACCTGTGGAATGAAACCATGTGGAAAAACCGATGATGTACAACTAAGACTGTTCTGGGTCCTACCCCTTCTGTCTCTGTATCTCTCTCTCTCTCTCTCTCTCTCTGTCTAAAACGGGTGTCAAAAACAATAAATATAAATCTTAAAAAAAAAAATTTCCTCCACAGCTGAATATCTGCTTATCATCTTAAAAAGGCCTCACTTACAGGCTACTTACTGATTTTTAGTGTGTGAGGTAATGCCAGAAAAAAAGAATGTGGGCAGCTTCTTGGATTTAGTTATAATTATGTGTCCAAACCACATTTGATCTCAATAAGATCATACTAGTTATAACTAGGGACCCAAAGATCCCTGGAATTGTTATTAGTCGGTAAATATCTATAGCATTTAGCGTGCTATCTTATTCACTTATTAGTAAAAGGCAATGCTGATAGTGTTGTACTTAGATTACTGTAATATGTTCAGTAAATCCCTGATTAACAAGGACACATTGCCAGTTATAGTTCTCTGTATTTTTGAGGGAAAAAAAAAGCATAAGGCAATTTGAGAAAAATGTATTGGAGATTTAAAATATCAAAGCTATCACTGGCCCATAGCAAGAACTTACACCCCTAAAGAAAATGGTTTCCAAATCACACATTTATTGCATCAGCAATATTAACTAGAGAACTTAGGAAAGATCACAGGCTCTGCCGCCAAAGACTGCTTTAGAAGATTGGGAGAAGAGGACTGCTGGAATCTGTTTAGTATGTGCAACATTAGGCAATACAAGCAGCTAGGGTTTGAAATGACTGTCTTTGAGTTCTCTTTACTCACTTCACAATTATACAGTTAACTGGTGTTAATAAGTGAATAGTCTAAAGCATCTGATATCCTGTCCTGGTCTACTCAGACATGGTACCAGCAATTCTCTGCTCCTACACCTGCCTAAGTATGCAGAACTAGATCCAAATCCCTGTCCAAATTCCAGCAGTCCTGCATCCATTACCTTTGTTGTCTAGTCCATTCTCATAAACATAATAAAACATGCTATTCAAATTTTTTTGACCCTATAAATCTCCCTCTAGCCCTATTTCCCCCATTTTTCTGCTCTATAACCCTTAGAGTAAACTCAAGAATTTTCTAAACTTTCAATCTCCCCTCCACCCTTTTTCCACTTTATTAGGAAATCACTAAAACAGAAAAGTTGAAAGTCCAATGACCCACTTAAAGTAACATATTTGTTATATGTATATATTTTACTTTCAAAGAATATACATGCTGTAGTTCCTAAGAACAAGGTGGTTCTTTGGGGGGCGGGGGGGGGGGGGTGGGCTTTGCCAAAAATGTATGCACATTTTAAGATATGTTAAGTCTATGTATTACTTTTCATAGTTGAATTACCTGGTATGGTAGCAATGTATATGTCGTGTAATCAAAAGATGGTGTTAATCATGTGAATGCTAACGTCACCATGCAACAGGCAGGACAAAGAAAATGGCAGCATGGTGGTCATTCTAGGAGCGCAAGACAATTTTGAAGTGGTTTTTGAAATCTGAGAATGTCGTGGGAATACAGGCAATGGAGGCATGAGTATGCAGCAGAACCTCCAACATACCTAACAATTGTACACATTCATGATAAGTTTGAAACACATGGTAAATTGAAACAGCATGCACAGCGGTAAGAGTGGACACTTCAGTCAGTGTTGCTCAAGCAGTACTTTGCCATAATCAGAAGTGTCTGAACACCAATGGTAACCGCTTTGAGCACCTCTTGTAATTGAAGAAGTCAAACATGACTTGTATTCATCTTTTGTTATTGGTATAAATTGAGTATTAGAATTTGAATATTTTTTTCCTTTCTTAAAATGTGTATACATTTTTTGGCACCATTTGTATGTATCTTAGATACCATTATTCCACTTGGAACAATAACTTCCCTAACTTAACATCCAGTTCATATTCACATTTTTTCATTTGTCTCCAAAATATATTTTGGAGCAAGAATGAGTACTATTAAGTCAATTGCAAATAATTTATATTCCTGGATAATTACATACTATGCACGTTCAAGAATGATTTATTAATGATTTGAGAATTGATGGGGAGAGCTTTTAGTTACAATATAAGCATGTTACCTGTTGGATTCCAAAGGTGTTTTGATATATTTCTGTTTGGGGTTAGCAGTCTACTTTCTGGTTAAACATCACACAGGGATAACGAATTTCTCTTGCCAAAAGTCTTCCTCAGGAGGTATTAAATTAACTGGTCTCCCTTTTCTCTAAAGCTAAGTGTGATCCTTCTGGCTTCACTCGTTTTGTTTCTAGCAGCCTCCCCATGTTAGCCTTGCTACATGGTCAGTCTTCTGTTTAGTAGGTTTTATAAATCCTAAAAGTTCTAGTTCAGAAACAGCTCTAATAAACCGAGCACTGGAGATTATAGCTAAGGAAATTGGCCAAAACAGGTTAAAATTTCAGCATTAAAACAAGATGGCAAACTGAAACATATATATTTCAAATATATGCTCTTAAATTATACCCATTACTGAAAAACAATTAGAATCCAGCCTGTCAATAAGACAGGAATGAGAAAGTGCTTAAAGCTTACCTTCTAATTTTTCACAGTATAAAAATTATCCTCCCTAACTACTAACCTTGTAGAAATAGAGAACTCAGTAAAGACAGTTTTGAGATATTTCTGATGAATTCTGGACTATGTTCTTGATAAGTTTGAAACCAATTATTTTAGATTTGGTCTCAGATTAAATTCAGAATATTTAGAAATGAGTTATTCTGGGATGGTATGGTTAATAAGGTTGGTTGGTGCAAGCTTTATTAATCTAATTAGATCAGGGAAAATTATAAACATGTATACTTGGACATTGTAGAAATGGTTTTTAAAGGATACTGGATAATTTCATTTCTTTCTTCTGAGGTTATAGAATTTGCATCCATTTTTTCAGCAGCTGTCACAACTGTTGCAAAAGCCTTTTGAGAGACAAGAAAAGAAAAATCTCTACCATTGTCAAACATCTTTAAATTGCACTTGATGGCACTGCATGAAGCCAGGTCAAGCACTGCTGCTGCTAACTGGCACATTTCTAAATATCACACCAAATTTCATATTCTCAAAACTACATTGATGCTCAAATACACATGAAACAGTAATAGAATGAATGGTTCCTGAACAATCTGTTTCAGAGAACTAAGAAATGTGCAGAGAAAAACAAAACTAGTCCAAGTTCAACAGCAAAGGATACCCTGTATCCTTTATTCACCAACCTCCATTACCCGACAGGAAAATGCCTACTTTTCTTGGAAACAGCCAATTATGAATATTTTTAATGATAAGATATCTGTCAAACAGGGCCTTCAACAGAGTGAACTATAATATTCTGAGGAAGGAAAGAATAGTTATCGTAAAGAACAGGTGTCCATTGCCTTGCCATAGTCCTTGTACTTCCTGATTGCTATAATCTGTTGTGTAGTTATTCCAATATTTTTTTGTTTGTTTTCTTTTATATAATAGGAGAAATGCCAGTTAATACCGTTTTGTTTTTTTTAATCTTGTAATAACAGAACTGACCTAAACTGTTTAGCTTTTGCTTACTATTGACTGTGGGGTTTGATCCCATATTTATTCTGACCCAGAACACTGAGGCGTGCAGGATCAGAGTGTGGAGGAGTGGGAGCTGCTTTACTGAAGGACCTTTTGAAGTATGAAGTGACTTACATGCTTTCCAAACATAGGACAGGATAGTAAATAAAACATGAGTTCTGAAGTACCAAAAGTATAAAGACATCCCAGGAAATTTGTCATGGATGGCAGACAAATACACAGCTTGCTCTTTTCCCCTGACCTACCTCTGACCAGTCCACAAGGTTGATGAGCCTGCTGCACTCTAGGTGCAATTTATATGCTATGCAGATGTCTGGGGCGACATTTGGAATGCAGCCTTCTTCACTTTTCAATGCTTCATTCTAAAAATAACAGTGAACTAAGATGACTACCTTTGAGAAATGATTAGAAACAAAATCAGACATTAATAAACCCATTGACTTAAATTTAATAAGCCAGTAAATAGAATCTTTGGTTTCCTTTATTTAGTGTGTTGCATTTACTCTCCAATAGCTAGTGCTTGGTTAGGTCTTAGTCACAATCCCCCTGGCTTCTAGCCCCTAGAATACTCCCAGGATCAGAAGACAAGCATATTTTTCATCTTAATCATAGATTATTCTTTTTTATTTTAATCATACATTAATTTCTGAGATCCCAGTGCATTTCTGGTTTCTATAAAAAGTTTGGACTTTGAATAAAATGTCACTTCCAACACTTGTAATTATCTGAATTCTAACAATTACTATACTGCATTAATACCAATACACCAACATCAACACTATAAATTATCTCTCAAAGAACCTAATCTCTACAAAAACATCGGTGTTTCTCAATTTACTTGAAATCCATGGTTCTTGAGAAAATATCTCTCACATACATATAGAGATTAAAATACTCCCAAAGACTGCTGAAATCATACCAATTTTCTGTGACCTACCACTAGCCAAGAAGTTTTAATGTATATTTATATAATAAAAATAACTGGTATTTTGTGTTTTGAATATGAAATTAAGCTCTTTACTACTACCATCAATGAAAACCATTGATTTATATCTTCCTCCTCAGTATTCTCTTAAAATGCTTAGCATGTTTTTGTAACATTTTGTAATAAGCCAGTACACTTGAACACTCTTCTAATTTGTGTTTTTTACTGTTTTGTTTTGTTTTTAATTGTTAAATTTATTGGGGTGACATCCCTACTTCCCTCCACTCTTCTATTTTTATGGAGTCACTTCGTAAGTGTGCTTTGTGGCAAGATTTCTAGATACTTAGCTGATAACTAGCAAACGTATCTGCATATTAATTTTATCTCTGCAGACTGTAGCCATCTACGTAAACTCTGGAGATACTCTCTGATAATAGATCTTTCTTTGGTTTAAAATCTTTTTTCCATCAGAAACAACCATTGGAACTTTTAAAGTAATTTCATTAGGTCATATAGTTTGACCCATTATTTGCTGTTATTGTAGGAAACATTTCCTTTATTTTCTCAAAAGTAAGTAGCATACTTGAGTTTTAGTGCTTATGATCTGGTTTTATCACATGAAGGGGAAGACACTTATACATGATCTAAGGTTGACTACGTTAGTTGAATACTGACTAGTATTTTCACTGGTTTAGAAAACACCTTATAAAGTCTAAAGGATTTTAAAAAGTATTTCAGGAGATGCTGGGATAGCTCAGCAATTGAGCACTTGCCGTGCAATTGTGAGGGCTGGGGATCGATTCCTGGCCCCGGCCTGTGCAAACCCCATATGATGGTGGTGAAGGTTCTCGCCTCCCATGGGGAAGGTCCCTGGTCTGGTTCCTGCTCCATTCAGCCCCATATCCACCTAATGTACAACTATGGAAACTGCTCTGGGCCCTCCCCCTTCTCTGTCTGTCTGTCTCTCTATCACCTCTCAAACAATAAAATAAATCTTAAGAAAAAAAAAGTATTTCAAAGAGGTACAACCCTGAGCCGCCAACTAACTCCCTGCTCATTAGAACTGCAAATTATAGTATTTTTGTGGTAAGTAATGCCTGGGGTCTGAACTAAACTGTCAGAGAAAAGATCTGCTTCGTACCTTGAGATAATAGTAAGGATTGTTCAGTGCAGTGTGGAGGGCAATTCGAGGAGCAGCACTCAGGTGCTCACGAAGGGTGTGGGTGGCGCCGAAGTACATGGCCTCATGCAGAGGCTGTGTCTCTGGAGGTAGGAGGTATTCTCTGAAATAGTCAAAGTAGGATCAGCTTTTAGATAAGCACAGGTCTCATTTCAATATAACATGTTTGGCAGTCCTCTGTGGAAGACTTAAAGAGCAAATTCAAAAACGAATGAAAGAAAACCCAGTGCAGGTTCACTTAGAAGTGTGCCTCTTCCATATGACATTTTAAGAGACTCATGTAAACCTTTAAGAACAAGTGTGCATAAATTACATTTCTGCTCAAAATAAGGTAGAACTTTTTCAAGTATTAACGAATACTTTCTCAAAGTAAATTGTTTAGAAAATAGAGATATCCACATTCCTTACCATAGCAAACATTTCACTCTTGGCAGTGTTAAACACAGGCCTCAGGCCTGGAATTAAGAGTGTAGGAAATTATTTTTGGATCACAAAAAATGTTTTAATTGTTCTCTCTCATAGAAGTGATACCTGGAAAGTTTCTTATATATTAGAATTATGTTCTACTTTAGAAGGCAGGACCAATACCAGTCTGTGGCCTGTTAAAAACTGGGCCTCACAGCAGGAGAGTGGTGAGCAAGCAAACTTCATCTGTATTTACAGCTGGGCCCCATCACGCTCATTACCGCCTGAGCTGTCAGATCAGCAGCAATATCAGGTGGTGATGCCTCAAAAGTATGTTTGAGACAACTTCAAATCTCTCTACATTCCGATTTAAAGTCGAGGCTGAGTAGCTTGAGATTGCCACAAAAGCACTGGAAAACCTGCTTCCATTTTAAGCATCCTGTCTCTGTGAAGAAGGGTTTACTGTAATGACAACAACCAAAATGAGATTACGGAATAGACTGGATATAAGCAACACACTTCGGGTGTCACTATTTTCTATCACCCCCAGATGGGACCATCTAACTATAGGAAAACAGGCTCAGGTCTCCCAGTGATTCTGCATTATAAGAAATTGTATAATTATATCATTATATATTACAATGTCATAATAATAGAAGTACACAACAAATGTAATGCACTTGAATCATCCCAAGACCAAACCTCCTAAGCCCTGGTGTGTGGAAAAATTGTCTTCCACAAAACCAGTCCCTGGTGCCAAAAAGGTTAGGGACCGCTGAGTTAGATGACAAAACAATTTTAAAGAAATCTGAAATTAAATAATAAAGCATTAAAAAGTTCGCTTTGAATGTATAAGCCCATCAGCTCATTTCTACCATGATAGTGACATCACTCTTCGGGGGCCTGGAGGGTAGCTGAAAGGAAGAAGCTTTGGCACACACAACCCAAAGATGCACTAATAAAGCACTAACCAATTTGTTAACTCACATTCTTTCATAACTATTCCTAGGGCTTAGTCCAGTCCTAGGCTGAAAGTATTTTGTCCACATGACAGGTTTGTGTCAGCTCTCTTTCCCACCAGTGCAAGCAGAGCCAAGCATTTACCTTAGCCCAGCCACCAGGGAAGTGACTGACCCACCTCTTCCTGGTGTCCTGGCTTTCTCCCTTCCTTCTGGAGAGGATACCACTGGCCTAGAAAATCCCACTACACCTACTCCATCCACATGGTCAGTGGCTTTGAGGAAGAGAGAAGGTGAAGAGGATATTAACCACATACGTCACTCTTCACCATCGCCCTCCTTCCCATCCCAAGAGCTCCCGGCCCCCTGTTCATTCTCCTTCTTTATGCTGCTCCTCCAGAGTCAATCTGAATAAAATGCATTTGCAAAGAGTGTATGATTCTGACTTGGCCCTAAGGACCAGTCAGTGTACTTCAAGTTCTGTTAACATCTTACTCAAGATTAAGTGGTTTTTGTGATGCTGACTGCCTTCCTGGATGGCTGGCTACCCATTTGTAATTTCTGACCATAAATTCTTTCTACACCAATCTCAGGCTGTTTCTCTCCAATCATTAAAGACCCTTTGAAGTTCCTGTAATGTAGCAGGACTGGTAATCTAACAAGGCAACCAAGTAGTCAATTTCAGAAAAAAATTATTGTCTCAAATTTGTATTTCCTCATCTCTTCCTTTTTAAATTCTATTTAATTTTATCCTTAAAGAACCTCCCTCAGAGGCAAATATATACCTATATTTATTTGGTTTCCACTGTGCTACTTTAATTGAATAACAGTGACAAAATACCATCATACATTAGAATTTTTATCCAACTACAAACTTAGAGATTGGAATTAGAAATATAAAGGGTGTCCCAAAATTCACACAAGATTTGAATTTTGTATCATTTGTGTGGTAAAGTGTTGCCAACAAAAAAAAAGACAGCGTGACAGCTGACAGTTCAGAGTTATTAAAAACGGAGCGCTACACAAAAGAACAATGCATTTTCATTGTTGAGCAATGAAAATTTACAATTTTTAATTATAAACCTGTGTCTTCTATCAAAATTA
>PVKE010052655.1:0-10260 GCA_004027555.1 Craseonycteris thonglongyai
TTTCTTTGTTAACCTGGATGGTCCCCAACACATTCTTGTAGTTTGTGTTATCTCAATTGTCAACATTTTTTCTAATCAATAATTTTTTGAGAAACAGGAACATCTTAATAATATGATGGTCCACTTTTTTTGGTTTATTATTATATATTTCTTACTAAAATAAAAATGATATTTTATTATCTCAAACTACTCTTTATAGAACAAAAAATAGACCTTAGAAAATTAAGAATGTGGTTAGAAAAATTGGTTACATGGCTGCAACTAAATTTCAACTAGATATTAGTAAAGCTTGAACTTTGGTAATTTTTACAGGAGAGGAGAAAGGTGGATAGACTCAAAAACACACTAGAGGATGCTGAGATAGCTCAGGGATTGAGCTTCTGTCTCTCAATAGCAATGATAAGGTACGATTTCTGTCCCAGCCCATGCAATGGATATGCTGAACTGTTACCCAACTGGTAACCTCCAGGATGGCTCTGCAGTGGAGGCCTCAGTTTAGTTCCCACCCTGCACAACCCCAGATCCACCACTGTGGAATGTCACAACTGATGATGTACAGCTACGGAGAGCACTCTGGGCCCTCCTACTTCTCTCTCTCTCTCTCTCTCTCTCTCTCTCTCTCTCTCTCTCACTTTCTTCAACCTCTCTCAAAATCACAATACAATAAATCAGGGGGAAAAAAAAAAGGTGTGGAGGGGTGGAGGGCAAACTATGAAGCAAAGATTTGATGAGATAATGAAAGAAATGAATGAAGACTTCCAAGTTTCTGGCTTACATCCTCAAGTAGCTGTTGCATCATTCATATATTTCTGAAATGAAGAAATAAGTTTTAGACTGGAGAACGGAAATGGTGAATCACATTTTTGAAAGTACATGTTTGAAATATCTGTAAGACAAACACATGGAGATGGAATAGGATTAAATATAGATGTGGGACTCAAGAAGATGTGATATGGGGAGATAAAGGAAGTTAGCATCATATACACATACGCAGAAACAGTTTTGTAAATAGTATCTCCAAAGAAAATTAAGTTTCTTTATTCTTTTTTAATATATATATATATATATACATATATATATATATATATATTTATTTATTTTGGCAGAGGAGAGAGAGAGAGAGAGAGAGATAGAGATACAGAGACAGAGAGAGAACTGAACTAGGGGAGCTCCCAGTTCAGCATATGGTTCTGCACAGGCCGGGGCCGGGATTGGATCCTCGGTCCCCGGCGCTGCAAAGTGAGCGCCTAACGCACTGAGCCATTCCGGTTTCCCCAAGATTCTTTATTCTATATAGATAATACAATCCTTTTTATAAGCCTGTGTTTTCCTCTGGCAGCAGCATTAAAAAGGAAACATATTTTAGTCTGCACTGCTTTTGTTTTTTCCTCTGGTGTAATAATTTAAACAATTCCTTTAGGTAACATCATGAAGGCCTTTCTCAGGAAAGTGATCAGCTTCTCCATTTTCCATCCTGTCAGCAGTAGTCCTCCCCTGATGCAAATTGTAATCACTAGTTTTCTTGTTCTTATTTATTTATTTATTTATTTATTTATTTTTGTTTGAAAGAAGGTGACAGAGAGAGAGATAGAAGGGAGAGGGCCCAGAGAAGTCTCCATAGTTGTGCACAGCATTAGTTGTGACACGGTTTCATTTCACACAGGCAGATGTAGAACCTCGTGAGACAGGAACTGAACTGGGGACCTCCTGCATGGGAGGTGAGAACCTTCAAAACCACCCCAGTGGTTACCAGTTATATTGTAGTTCAGCATATGAGTTAGCACAGGCCAGGGCTGGGATTCAATCTCCCTACCTTGTGGTTTTAAGGCAAGCGCTCAACCTGTTGAGCTATTCTGGCATCCTCTGTAATTTCTAGTTTTAAAATATTGCTGAATTTAGGGGAAGCTGGGATGGCTCAGTGGGGTAGGCACTCACTTTGCAGCCCCAGGGACCGAGGATCAAATCCCGGCCATGCCCCGTTTAGACCCATATGCTGAACTGGGGGGTGCCCCCAGTTCATTTCTCCCTGGGACGAGACCTCGGCCCAGTTCCTGCCCTGTGCAGCCCCAAGCCCACCTGTGCAATGAAACTATGTGGAAAAACCTATGATGTGCAACTATGGAGACTGTTCTGGGCCCTCCCCATTCTCTCTGTCTCTGTATCTCTCTCTCTCTCTCTCTCTGACAAAAACGATAAATATAAATAAATATATATACACATATTGCTGAATTTAAACATGTTTTTTGTCAAAATATATATATATATTTATATATGTTTTGTCAAAATACATACCATATTTTTTGCTCCATAGGATGCACTTTTTCCCCCAAAAAAAGTGGAGGGAAAAGCGTGTGCATCTTATGGAGCGAATACTGCAAAGAAGAGTGCACGTTGGGGACCTTAATGATGCTGTGGGGAAGCCTGCAGCCAGATCAGAAAGCAGGGACTGCATGGAAGGAGAGCAGGTCCAGGCAGGTCAGATGCATCTTATGGAGCAAAAAATACGGTGTATATATATATATTTTGACATATATATATATATGTATATATATATATGTGTGTATATATATATATATAAGCATGCAGACATATTTTATTCCATAAAAAGTAGTATTTATATTTAAATTTTCTGGGAACTTTGTTATAGTGCTGTCCAGCATTCTCATTTTCAAAACATATCTGAACTGTTTCTCCTTTCCTTGAGGTTCAACTTTCCAAAAGAAACTAATATGATAAAAAGTTCCTGGGTAAAGTGTTAATTAATTATAATGAAGTCAGTAACACCCCATTTAAATATTATGTTTCTGTTTTATAAAGACCATTCTAAAGAATACTCTCTTAAATAATAAATTAAGCAATAACTATAAATGATAGACAAGCAAATGTGAGAGGACTCTCAGCATGTGAAGCTGCTTTACCCTCTCTATACCCAGCCTCAGCCTAGACTGTTATAAAATTTGTTTTCTCAGAAGAAAACATTTTTCCCCTGTAGGTTTGAGCTTCAACCAAAATTATCTCAATATGCAAGAATAGAAACAAGAATTTTCAATTAATATTTATTTGCTTGTCATTGTCCATAATCAAAATAGGAGATCCTGATTACCTTTAACATAATTACAGTAAAGCCACAAAAAGTACTCTGCAACAAATACCCGCAGTATTTCCAGCTTGTTTGGATCTGGCAATATGTTTTGAGGTCTAGGATAAATAGCTACTCAGCTAGAATTTAGCCTGACATGCAAAATAGTGTTGATCTCTTTATTCTAGATTTTAGTTTAGTTATGAGGCTGAGCATAGGCTACGGATAAAGCTGTACATACTTTAACATCAGAGACAATATTGTGTTCTGAGAAGAGCTGTGTTCTTAATCAGCATCTGGATATATAACACAAGGTCTATGTTTTCTGTGCATTATATCTATCCATTTATATCTGTCTATATCTATCTATCTATCTATCTATCTATCTATCCATCATATTTCTATCATCTGTAATCTATCACCATCATCTACACATGTATGTACATATTCAGTGAGTCTTTCTTATGTATTTTGCCTTTTGTCATTCAGAAAAGTTATGCAAGCAATTAGAATACTCAGATAACATAGAAAATATTCAGACAAAGCATTGCCTTCTTGGGACGCTGGAATATGCCAGCAAATTGAGCACTTGCCTTGCAGCCATGATGTCCAGGGAACAAACACTGGTTCCACCTTATACTAACTCATGTGCTGAGCTGCAGTGCAATTGGTAACCACCACAATGGTGGAGGAGGTTCTTTCCTCCCATTCAGGAGGCCCTCAGTTTGGTTCCGGTGTGGCCCCACATCCACCCCAGAATGAAACTATGTCACAAGTAATGATGTGCAACTATATGGACAGCTCTGGACCCACCCCAATTCTCTCTCTCTCTCTCTCTCTCTTATCTTCTCTCAAACAATAAAATAAATCATAAAACAAACAAAGATTGCCTTTTTTCCATCAGAAAAAGGTCATGTAGGCTATAAAAATACTTAACTAAAGCACTGAAAAAAACAAACTTGCTATTCCTGCCAAATAGATCCATGTATATATATTTAATGTTAGTTATAGATAGTTCTTGAGATACTATTGAATATTTAACTGATGTTTCATGAATTTGCCCTTCAATTTCAAAGTAATTTTTAAAAGTGAGAATTTGTTCATATTTCATCCCTTTTGGTAATATTTAATATAAACTAATACATGTTGTTTTCCACCCATTGAGCTATAGGTGACTTTTGATTTGTTTTCTTTGTACTATTACTACTCTAGTGATGGATATGATATGGGCTCAAATGCAACATTACATCAAAGCTATTAACAACTAAAAAGTAAGAACAACTATTCTTTTTCATGAATTCTTGAAATATCACAGACAGAAACTAAATACAGATTAGGAAAAAGGACAGAGATTATCATTATTTTAATAAAAAAGAATGGGGCATTACTTCAAGGAAATCAAAAATAAAGTTCAAACTGTGTGTATCAACATTTCATAGATCAAACTACTACTTGTCAAATACTAAGAAATGAACCATCCTTACATCACCTAGCACTGGTTTTATCTTATGAAATTATTTTTTTAACTTTTATTTAAGTAGATATTTGATGTTAATTGTATGTTTAGTGAAGAAAAAATGACACAGTTTCTTACATGCCTAGTAATAAGATTCTTTTAGCTTTTGTGATTATAAGTATATGTGCCTATGTACATATGTATACATGTGATTTAAGATTCAGGAAAAAAACAACTCATGTTATAATCTTTAGAAAAGGTTCTTTTTAGAATAACAGGAAATCACAAAAAATGTTGAGTGTTTTTAGTGATGTATATTTTTGTAATTGAAATCATTCTTGAAGATATTTTGTGTAGACTCAAATGTTTTCCTTAATGGCAGGTCAAATTATTAAAACTAATCTTTCTACTCAACATTTCTAAAATTATTTATAAGTTATATGTCAAAAATGTTTCTTAAAAGCATTTAGGATCTTATGAGAAAAGAAACAATTACTAGGCTTAAATTGAAAGAGAAACTGGAAGGAACCAAGAGAGGTACCTGTAGACTACAAAAACATGAAAATTTATTTTGACCAATCTGTGAGATAAAGGAATATAGGCTAAAGTCTAGACTCTACAGGAGAAAGGAATCTAACAAAAGAATATTCCATATTAAGTTACACTAAAATATACAAGTTTTGAACAGAAGTGAAAAAGAAAAGGGCTAGCCTTCTTATAGAATTGTGCTCTAGTTTTAAAAACTGGGTTCAAGATAACCTGATTAGTATTCATCAGTGCTTAAAGTGGCTGAGGACAGGCAATGCCCCTAGGGATGGACTGAAGAAAACATAAATCATTGAAGGAAGATCCTTTTTTACCTGAGGCCTCAATTTATTCTTACAAATAACTTTTAAAATACAATGTTTAGCATATCAAAAAGAATCAGGTATATGAAGTAAAAGCATACAAAAAGCATGAACCAGTATAAATGCAAGCAACAAATGGAAAAGACCCAGAAATTGTTCCTCTTGCATTATCAGATACAGAAGACAAAAGGGCTTTTGGTCATTTACTTATTCAACTATTGTTTACTGAACACTTACTAGATGCTCAGAGCTCTTCTAGACCCCATGAATTCAATGGAAGATAAACAATCCTATTTTCCTTGAGGACTTCGCATTCCATTCAGATAAGAAAAATAAGAACTTATTGTTTAGGAAATATTCTAAGGTCTTGAGGTGAACATCACTGGGCAGACCTGGAATTCTTGCCCAGTTATGTCTGATTCTAAAGTCAATGCTCTTTTCATCATGTTACTCTGCATCTAGAAGATTTTACAGTATAAATCCCAGTCCAGGAAGGCCATTAGAACCCAAGAAATTGGGACAGCAACAATTATGCATCTCAAGTTAAAAAATTCAAAGTCAAAATGTGAGTATTTTTTCAAGAACAGAGAAATATATTAAAAAATGACATT
The DNA here is from genome assembly GCA_004027555.1 of Craseonycteris thonglongyai. NCBI lineage: Eukaryota > Metazoa > Chordata > Mammalia > Chiroptera > Craseonycteridae > Craseonycteris > Craseonycteris thonglongyai. Next base: position 5,995 of record PVKE010052655.1, read on the forward strand.
GCTGATGTGTAAAGAACATATATAGAACTTAAATAATTTAATAAATAAAATTGACATTAAATAAATGGACCTCATGGCAAATTGCATACAGCAGAAAGCAGAGATAATGAAGTTAAAAAGAATGCAAAAAAATAGTACTCAATACACTTAGGGTTTAATTAGGGAAATACTTGCAGCAGCACTATGATTAAAGAGAAGAACTTTTGTTTTAAGAGTTGAAACACAACTACAGAAGACACTGGACAAATAAGTGTCAGATGGGTGAGGCAAAGGATTTGGTGAAAACACTAATCTCCCCTCTGAAGCACTGGCATGAGTGGACGCATTGGAATCGCCCAGAGAATCTCAAACCAGCTATGGCTAATGGCCAGAACAAGATAGTGAAGACATGTCTGTGCCAGGATGCTTGCTGTTTCTGCATCTGGGGTGAGCCGGAGATCACAGTTGGGCAACAGGGCCAGTAAGTCAACAGAAGACAACTTTTAACGTACTATGGCAGGAAGCATGGTCAATGTTGAATCTGATTCTCTCAGAGTTGCTGATTTCTTTTTTCAAGTTTATAGACAAAACAATTAACAGAGATTGCATCCTTTTTACATTTCAAATCTTGTGCAAATTTTTCTTTTAGTCAGCTATAAACGGCAAATATGTAGGAAAGCATATATGAAAAAACGTCTTTCTAGCTAAGCCAAGTTTAAACAGAAAACACCATAAGCATGGCAGATGAAAAGACAGATAATACAGAAAAAAGAGAGAAGGTTCTACAGAGAATAGATTAAGAAAATATAACACAATTTAAATTGAAGCCCTAAAGAAGAAAAGAGAAAAAATGAGGCAAAAATAATATTTGAAAATATTATGGCTGATAATTTTTTACAGAAATATCCAATGACAAAATCCACATAATCAACAGTCCTGAAGTCATTTTAAAAAAGAGAAATTAAGAAAAATTTACAACTAGAAACATCATGAAGATTCTATAGCTAATCAAATTTACAATGTGCTATCTTTTTAAGTTCACAGGGAAAATATTAAATTGAAAGGTGACATGATAGTAGCATCAATAAAAGCCAGAATTTTTTGAAATGACATTCTGACTTTTATGGGAAAGAAAAAAAAAGTAGAATTAATAACAACAACAAAACTCTCAATATTAAATTCTCTTATGCCTTGAAAAATATTAATTGAGAGTGACAGTGAAGTAAAATACTTTTTAGACAAACAGAAAAGTAGTTGATCTTAATTTTAATGGCAATTGAAGATATATAGATATAGATTAGATATAGATATAAATATAGATATAGATTTCAAAATACTTTTTATTATTAAAAAGTTTCCATAAAAAAAAACCACATTAATTCTTATGCAGGCATTCTTGAAATTTATTTAAGAATATTCTCATGAAAACTTCCACAAAAGTACAAATGCTGTTTTCCATACATTTTTAGTCCATTCCTGCCACATTCAAGCCCTTTCATGGAACTATTGAATTACAACTGAGGAGAATTTATTAATATTTCTTTCCAGTATGACATTTGGGTTCATATAGTTAACATATAATTAATGGGGATAAATGCTATAAATACAATGTACTATTTTGTTGTTTGATCTTACATTTATTTTTATTTGTAAAATGTTTATAAATCAATTACTATAATTTGTTTCTGTTTTGTTTGTTTTTTTCCTATGGAAGGCTTTCAAAAAAGCTGCTTAAAGTTACACTCTCTATTTTGAAAATTCATTTGTTATTTCTCTCATTTACTACAGAGGAAAAAAATATTTTAAACTACAGTTAAGAGCAGGGCACTTGCTAGTTTGGAAGGAGATCAGATTCCTTCACAGGATGTGTTTATATGAAGGGTTGATGAGTGATTAGAAGAAACTGAAAAAGACAAAAAAAATTTGTTACAATTTAGCTATACTTGGCTACTCAAGGCTAAGATGTCTGTTTTGTATCTGTCTAGAAAATAAGAAACTAATATCAAAAAGTGAATGAACCTGTAAGGATGATTGTCCTGAGGAACTAAACATTCTGTGTTTTCAGAATCCTGCCTCATCTGCTTTTCTTGACATTTGCGTCCAAGTTCAGAGCCTTTCACTGTCAGTTACTATTACACTCTAAAGAACCCCAGGTTTCCTCATCTTTGGTTGTGCTAAACAATGGTCACCTTTTAAACTCCCTTTGGACCTTCTAAAAAAGTTCTGAAATGTCTTAATTGCTGCTGTCATAGGTCTATGAGTTAATTAGTATTACTTTACCCTAATTTTATTAGGGCCTTGAGAAAAGACATGCATTTAGTTAACCCTAATGTTTTATATGGAGTTAAATGAATCTTTTTAAGTGAATAAATAAATATACAGTTTTTTCTGTCTTCTAGAAATGGCCCATCGTTACTTTCCTAACACTTCCAAACAAGAAAATTCTGCCTGCAACTCCCTTATTGTAGGTCTTGTTTTCCTCTTTTGATGACTAAGTAATTTTAAATGTGGCATTTTCTCCTATAACTTTATTATATTAACTATGAGTATTTTAGCTTTTTGCTATGTGTTCTACCATAAGATTATTCACTTTCCTGTTGAATTTAACAACTAAGAGAATATTATTTTAAATAGTTTTATACCTACTTTCTCTGGTATCCTATCAATCTCCATTTCAATTTTGTTACCATGTCTGTTGTCTGAATTATATTCATAGCTAGGAGAACAATAGTGTCATGGTTAAGAGTGACTTCTGTTAATTCACAATTTGTAAGTTAACATCTTGGCAAAACTACTCATTAGCTGTGTGAGCAAAAGCAAGTAATTTTATATAACAAGTTTCAGTATATTATATTATTTTATTTTTTGAATTTTTTTTAATAATTGAGAAAAGCTGGTATCTGTAAAGCATCCAGATAAGTATATAAGTGTAAAGTACACGTACATTTTACATTCAATGTTGCAGCAGGCACTTTCATAACCTTCATTGACTTATAGCTCATGTTGTACTTCCTTTTTATTGTTGATGCCCATAGAACTTTTAAGGCTTATTGTTTTGTTTGTTGTTTTAGTGAAGTTAGAAATTAAGTGTTAAGGCTCTGATAAGAGTTTGAATCTCGTTTCTACCACATGATAATCATATGACTTAGGACATGTTGCTAACCACAAGTTTTTTGTGACTAAGTTCCTATTTTGTTGTAATTAAGTAATATCTGCCACATAGTAAGCGGTCATTGATTTTAGTAACTCATTTAATCATAAAGTTCCTTTTCATCCACTATTATATATTATTCCTGGGAACGCCAACATTCACAATGATGGACTTCAAAAACCATGGCCTCACAGTCCCTTGAAGAGTTAACTGGTGAATTAAATTGAAATCACTGTCAATAAAATTTCAAATTTAAAGTAAAACAATAGTTAGATTCAACTAACAATGCAGATTATTAATTTGCATATAAGCAATTGTGTTCAATTTTCAGAAACTTACTTTTAACTCTAAATTTGATTTATTCAGTAAACATAAACATATAAAATATGTATAATTATATAATATTTTATAATGTTTTTGTTTAAAATACTAAATATTGTATTACAATATTCACACCAAGGTTTTTCCTTTTGTTAACATATTTCTGTTCATATTGTAAGGATATGAAACAAAGCAAATTAAAGGTGTAGAAATGTTCAATTACCTAAATTTTTTATGCCTGTTTTAGTTTTCTGTTGCTGTCAAGGCAAATTACCACAGACTTAGTGGTATAAAATTAAAACACCATAGATTTATTACTATTTTCTCACAATTTTAGTAGGCCAGAAACAAGGTGGATTCAGCTAGTTTCCCTAATCTGAGTCTTTCGAGGTGGACATTAGGTTTTGGCAGGGCAGCCTGCATGGGTTGTTTTGTTTTTTTTTTCGTGGGGGGAAGAGGGGGAGGGCGTGCATCTAAGAAAGAGTATGTTTCCTTGCTCATTCAGCTTGCTAGCTGACTTCAATACATTGTGTTGTAAAACTGAGGACTCTGTTTACTCGCTGCCTCTATGTCTGGGTTCTTTCTCAGATCCTAAAGGCTGCCAATGACTTTATCTCTTGGCCCGTGTTCTTCATCTTCAAAAGGACCAACACAAATTGAAGGCTTTGCATCTCCCCTCCTTCAACACTTTACATGAAGTCTTTCTAACTTTAGTTGGGAATAGTTTTATTCTTTTGATTTCATGTAATTAGATTGGGACCATGTAGATAATCCAGGACAATCTTCCCATCTCAATGTCCATACCTTTAATCACA
>PVKE010052656.1:0-10268 GCA_004027555.1 Craseonycteris thonglongyai
GGAAAGCCATACCTGGGAAGAAGTTCTTCCAGCAGCTTTCTGGTCACAACGGCTGCTGTCTCATTCCGTGAAGGGTAGGCTTCTACCCATCCTGAAAAGGTATCTATAAAAACTAATAAATACCTGTACCCGAAAGTCCCCTTTGGCAATTCTGTGAAGTCCAGTTCCCAATAGGCGCCGGGTCTGTCTCCCCGTTGCCATGTCCCTCCTGTAGGGCATTATCTTTGGAGGCTCCAGGTAGCTGGAGAATCCATGATAAGTCCTCGAATAGCCCCACTAGGTACGCCTCCCTCGCCTCCTGCAGCGCCATCATGGCCGAGCTCTGGAAGCGCAGGTCGGTCTTGAAGTCCTGCACGATCTCGTGCACCAGCCGCTGGAACAGCAGCTTGCGGATCAACAACTCGGTAGACTTCTGGTAGCACCGAATCTCGCACAGCGCCATGGTACCCGGCCAGTAACGGTGCGGCTTCTTCATGCCGCCCGTGGTGGGAGCGCTCTTGCGGGCCACCTTGGTGGCCAGCTGCTTCCGCAGGGCCTTGCCACCGGTTGACTTGCGGGCAGTCCGCTTAGTACGGGCCATGATGTTTTATTGGATAGTGGGCCCCCTGCTCCCAGCAATACGGAGTGTCAAGCTCCTGTATCCACCAGGAACCGAGTGGGTCTTTCCTCCATTTCCAAAGTCACCCTAGGTCCAGTGAGGGGGTTCGAACCCTGACCCCCCTAATCCTCTTCTACCAAGATTTTAGCCTGGGGTTTTTTTCATAGGGCAATTTCGAGCCCAGTGTCCCTCTTCTCTGCAATAAGCGCATTGGTTCTTTCCAAGGGGGTACTTACCCCATCCATGGTCACATTTCCCTCTGGTACCGGCCATATGTTCCAGTTGTCTTTTACGTTCTCCTGGTTTGGCGGTGGCAGCCAACATGATTCGGGCCAAATCTCGGTTTTGTCTTCTTTCTGCCTTAATCTGCCTGTCTTCTGCTGAGTCTCTATTATGGTATACCTTCTCAGCTATCTCAACTAAACCTCTTAATCTTTTAATTTCTTTTTAATGTCAGGGGCCGACTGATTGATATATGCTAGAGCAATTGTTCCTAGATGCTCCGGTTTATCCGGATCAACATGTGTATATTGCCGGAACGCATCCATGAGCCTCTCTAAGAAAGCTGCTGGGCTTTCTTCAGTTCCGTCTCAAATCATAGACCTTAGTCAAATTGGTTGGCCATCTAGCGGCCGCTTTGAGACCTGCCAATAGAGCCTGGCGGTAGACCCGGAGCTTCTCCTTACCTTCCGGTGTATTGAAGTCCCATTCTGGGCGGATCGCAGGGAAGGCAGCATCAATCAGGGCTGCTGTTGCAGTGGGGGCCCCAGTGGGGGCGGGCACATTCTTCTTGATCGCCAGGATATCCCCCGACTTTGTGGGTTCCTGGGTTGGAAGGAAGGGTTTTAACCAAGGAGGGGGTTCTCAACCAGGTCCTTCCAGACATGGATGTATGGAACCTGGTATGGGTGGCCTCCCTGAGGCTGGTAAATGCCGTCTCTGATAGCCATGATGAGAGAACAGTCGAAGGTTCCCTCTGGTGGCCAGCCTATGCCAAATGATGGCCATTCTGAGGAACAAAAGGTTGTTAGTTTTTCTTTTCGGACCTTAACCGAGAGGTCGTGGGCCCACTTCTGTACATCAGAGAAATGTCCGCGAATGAGGTCTAGGGGAGAGTAAGTTGTCTGTCCCATGTCGTTTTGTCAGTCAGAAAAGAGTTTAAGCGTCCGGAGAGATGACAGTAATAGAATTTGAGAGACACACAGACGAATGGACAACATAAAACAACAGACCTATAATGGCCGGGGTTGTCCTCCAGACGAACGGACAACCTAAAACATACAGACGAACAGACAACATAAAACAACAGACCTGTATCTCAGATGAGGGGATCCCTAAGGATTTCCCTCCAGAGGGAGGACACGGAACATCTTCCGGTCCCCCACGGCTGGGGGTCGTCGGGTGCATCCACCCTGCCCATTATTGACCGCCCAAACAGGTACAGGTTTTCAGAGACTCACCGGTGCTGTAAACCTCTCCAGGTGGTGGTCTTGGGGGCCGTGGGGATCCCGGACGAGCCCCCAAATGTTGTGCTCCCAGATCATGATCCCAACGGCAACCAAGAGACCAACTCCGATGCAAGTACAAAGAGAGGTTTTATTGATACAAGCTCGAGCCCGGTCCATCCATCTCCCAGTGCAACTAGGAGAGAACGGCCCGGAGCCCCGTTGGGCGGGGTGTTTTAAAGGGAGAAACTACGAGCAGGAAGTTAGGCTTTTTGTGTTGCCATCGGATTGGATAGCGAGGGTGACCCTTGGTTTTATTGGATGGGGCAGATTATTTGATGGGAGGGGGGCGGGACCAGGGGAACAAATTTTCAGTTTCTTTTTCCTTAGGTTTCGTTTTCCTGGGATTCCAGAAGGTCTCTCAGGGTGGGGCCCATGTCATAAGATGGCATCTCCTAGTCTACTAAATGGTGCCCTCTAGTCTCTACAATTTAAAATCAGAGCCTCCAACAGATTTTTGCAAATAATTTTTTATCATATGAAACTCAGAAAAGGCCTCATCAAAGTGTTGGAGGACTTCTCTCAAGGTCAGGAAGCACTATGGGAACCATTTGAGTCTGAGGGAGGCATGCAGGAAGCCTGAACTTAATTTTCTCCTTTGTTTGGCTCCCCTGAGACCCTCACTGCCTCTTCACACAGGAAGGTAATGACTCTTGCCACCTTGCATTCATTAGTAGCTTTAAGGATTTGATTTGTTCCTATAAAAAGTGCTATATAAATGCAAATGATCACCAAGACTGATAGTTAACAGCCTTTACCTGCAAACCACTCACACCTAATGTCCATGTCAGAGAATGAAAAATTTGAAGTATCATTTAAGAAAACTGTCCCCTCTTTGTGCTAAATATGGTGACAGTCATTTGTAAAAGCTATGCCTCTCTCTGGTTCTGTAGCTTTAGTATTTTTGCTGACAGAGGGAGATACTGATGTAATTCATCTTTCAGAAGTGTTAACTGCTAGGGTGGCAAGATGCTGCATTAAATATGGAGAGGAGGAGGATGGGGGTGGGGAGCACTGGGTCTATTTCCAGGTGGGTGAAAATGCAGTACCCCAAACCTAAGTGTATTTAATAGAGAGAGATTTATCATGATTTGCACACTATCGGCGGTGCACACAGAGATTTACTGGATGAGGAAAGTGCCAAAGCAGGACCTGAACATCTCAGGCTAAACACATAGCTCCTCCCCACATACATTGTTTTCTCTGCCCTGTCTGCCTATCAGCTACCACTTATTGACAGCATTGGTTATCTCCATAAAACCATCCATCAGATTAAATAGCAAAAGCTTCAAGCTTGTTGCTTTAAATCTGGAAGGTAAAGGAAATTTTTGTTGCTAACATTGTACTTCATTTGCCCATTAAGTTCATCTGCCCATTCTGCTATTATAAAACATAAAAAATAAGTAAGCTGAAATGAAGAATAAAGGTGGCTAGGGCTTTCATTCCTGTAGCAGTTTACCTGCATTGTTTTCTTAAAAGATATTTTTATGGTTTTTTTGTTTGTTTGCTTTATGATATTGTTTTATTTTTCAACTATAGTTGACAATAAAATACAATATTATATTAGGTTTGATACAGGTTAGTGGAACCTAGGTAGTTGAGGGGGGTCCCCAGCTATCTCCCTTTTCTTAAATATAATTTTCTAGTGAACTCTTCTTGTGTTCTACTCTGGATGCAGTAGAGGTTTATTTCAGCAGCACTTTAGTAAATTCTAGTTGTAGCATAGTCTAGTGATCAAGAGCATGGGTTTCAGATCGGGACTCAGTGCCTTCACTGCTTGTCAAAACAGGACCACATTCCTTAACCTTTCTGTGCCTGTTGCCTCAAATTTGAAAGAAAGCTAATGATTATTTCATCTTATTAAGGAGATTATAGAAAAGAATGCCCATAAGATACTTAACACAGTGCTTGGCACCTTGTACCCACTCAGTAAGTGTTATCTTCCATCATTATGATCAGAATCTTTCTAGCAGAGCTATACAAGTATCTTGAATTCCAGAGACCTTGGCTTCCATTATCTTGACTTTTCCAGTGCTAGTGCTGTAATCTGCATAACAAATTTACTCATAAATGCCTGCCATTAGTAGAATCAACATGCTAACCTGCTTCATATGTGTTAGAAACTACATCAGAGTTCCAAGGATTAATTAGACTTTCTGGGTGGAAGAGTGCTAGCATTCATTTTTCCTTCTGTTCAAATGTCAAAATGTTCAAAGTATCTCATAATTTTATTGAAAAAGACTGAAGAGAATCTGATAGTTTCAAATTTAAAGAGTTATGAGTCAATATAATGCTTTTGTTTTTTTAGAACAACAAAATGCAGCATAAAATAGTTAAATAATCAGGGCATATAACATAGGAATTATGACAATGTTTATATCTCTGTTCAATTGAGGAAGGGGGTAGTGTAGGTAGAAAGGAGCTGTTTTAAGCTCACACTGAAAAAGACTTTAAAGAATCCTTTATTTGCTGTACTTTCTCCAGTTTGCAGGCAAAAGCAAAGGAATTATTTCAAAAGGCTATGGGCCAAAGAGCATGGAGAATCCCAAGAGAACAAGCTTCAGCAACAAATGCACAGACAAGAGAACCCAAACACAGGATGTTAACAGATGCAAAAAATCCACATTTAACAGAGGGCTTTGGAGGAAGTAAATCTTCTTAGCAACAGTGATAATTAATATGCTATTGAAAAATGCACATTGTTAGAATAAGGAAAGGCTGATATTTTGTAAATTTTACAAAGAGAACTATAGGTAAATAGAAAAGCAAGTGTAAACAGTGCCCATTTAGCTTTAGTATGATCAGAACACAGTATGGGTGTAAGAAAGCGACACGGGAGATTGAGTGGCTAATCAAATGCGAGCCTTTATTGGGGGGGGGGGGCTCAAGATGACATTCTTGGGCCCCCGGAAAGGAGATGGGGGCCGAAGAATGCACGTTCTGGGAAGGGAGTGAGTGGGTTATATAGGGCTCTGGGGTTGGGGAGAGGTGGATCAGGTGGCCAATGGAAGTCCCGCCTTCGAAAGTTCCCAGGCAGGTTACAGCCACTTGGAAAGTCCCCTTTGCCACATCCTATTTACCTGGGTCCCTGAGGCCCACCGACCTTACATTCCAACCTTTTTGGTATAAAAGGGGCGTCGTTCTGTCTCAAGCTACTTTCTGCTGGACAGGGGCGATGAAGGGAGGTTGGAGGCCAGGGGTTCGGTTGGAAGCCGGGCATATGGATGGAGAAGCATTTGGTTGATAGCGATTCAGACTTCCTGCATGCGGCTGTGGATGTGTCCCAGGGCTCCTCCGCCTTGCCTATAGTGACAAGGGAGGAAGCCAGAGAAATGCCCACAACCATAGGGAAGCAGATGACCTTCCTCCATTGGGTTGAGGGTGGAGCTGTGAGTAGGAAAAATTTTTCCTGACTGTAAAGAGGAAGTTGAGGAACCAGGGTTACGGTATGCAAGGGAAGTTGGAGGGGGCATTGATTTTTTTAAGAAGGGTCTGATTACATCAGAAGAAGGCTCCTCCCAGTGCTGATCATTGGTTAGACAGTGCTGGTCAGATTGCAGAAGGGCATGGGGGAAGAGAAGCTGACATAGCAGAGAGAGATTTTGGCGAGTCAGTCCTGAAATAAGGGGATCCCCTTAATGGGGGTGAGGGGCCGAGGGCCCAGAGGTGTTGAAGGGTTGATGGAGAGGGGTGGCCTCCAGAGGGGGTCGGACAAAGAAAGTGCAAAGAAACAGTCAGAAAGGTTACCTGCCCCAGTCAGATTTAGAAATTGGGTACCTTGACAGATGAGGGTGAGCCAGGAAAAGGGTCCACTTTACCTGTGTCATCCCCCGATTCAGAGGGGAGCTGCTGGTTTAGGGTGAGTTTTATTTTTGATGGAGCCTGCCTGGCAGGTATGGCATGATTCCTTGAATTGGTCATAAGAGAAGCAGAGGGCAGGTGAGCTGACAGGTCTGGATACAGATTCAAAGCCTGAGAAGTGAATAGAAAGCAGGGATTGACAGCCCTGAGGGGGCAGTAGGCTGTGTTGGGCAGAAGTTGGGTATGAGTGGCTCTGCCAGCCTTCCAACTTTGCTGAACATAGAAGTGCCAATGGAAGGGATTGTGGGATTGATGATTCTGTGGAGATCCAAGGGATAGATTAGCTAGGAGAAGAAACAAGTAAATCATGTTGAGGGATGACAACATGTCACAGTCCCCAATTAGAGAACACAGATTAGGAACAGACAGGTGATTGAACCGCATTCATAGGGGGTCCAGTGGGTTGGAGCTGCAATGGCGAGGCAGAAGGACAGGATAAGAAAGCCATCTCAATGGCTGCCAAAAACCAGGGTGGGCAGATAGTGGTAGCAGGCATCAGATTTTCTGGGGGGACAGGTCTGTTGGTTCAGGGACTAGTGAGGTGGCTGGACCTTGGCGGGAGAGTTTCAACCTGGTTGGGTTTAAGGGGTGGGATGACCAATTTCCCTGGTCAGGAGCCAATTTCAGGCGAGAGATGTGATACGAGGAAGGGTGGCCCAAGAGTTTGGCAGCAGTGGGGGTGGTGAGGACAACAGTGTGCGGTCCTGTCCACCGGGGTTTCAGAGAGCAGTGTTGGAGTTCCTTAAGAAAAAACACTGTCCCCAGGTTGCAGGGGAAGAGAGGAGTTGGGACCACTGACCACTGGCAGGTGGTGGTCAGCGTGTTCCCTGAGGAGGTGACAGAGCAAGGACGGGTAAGGGAGGTAGGAAGCCAAAATGAGGAGCTGAACCGGGAGGTCATGGTTAATGAGGAAGGGCTCACCGTTAGGGCCTGAGGCCAGTGGGGGCCCAGGGAGCTGCCCGAATCCTGGTCAGGGCCAAGGGAAGGAGATTGGGCCAAGAGGTCTGGAGCTTTAGAGTGAGCTTAGTCAAAAGATCTTTCAGGATCCCCTTAGCTTGCTCCACCTTACCGGAAGATTGGGGGTGCAGTTTCCAGGTGATTTGGAGGCCTTCCGAGACCTGTTGTACAACCTGAGCAGTAAAGGCCAGGCCGTTGTCCGACTGGATGAAGGCAGGAAGACCAAATTGCGAAATGATTTGTTCTAGGAAGATGGTTGTCACCATATCTGCAGTTTCCTTAGTGGTAGGAGAGGCCTCAATCCAACCTGAAAAGGTATCAACCATAGTGAACCAGTATTGAAAATGTCTGACTTGGCATGTGGGTGAAGTCCATTTGCCAGTCCTCGCCAGGCTGATGTCCGTGCATCTGATGAGTAGGGGTCCTGGCTGAGTAGGTGGGGCAGGCCGTATGGGCCTTTTGGATTAGCACCCCTTAGTCCTGGAAAGTGAAAGAGAGGGTCCAGGAAGCAGAACATTGCCTTCGGAACAATGTGTAGGGAGTTGTGGACATCAGACAGGACGGTTTCAGCCTGTGCCTGTGGGAGAGCAATTTCATTACCTATGAAGATCCAGCCCTTATCCGCCATATGGCTATTCTGCCGTAACAAGGTGGCTGTTTTTTTTCAGGGGAGTAGGCAGGCTGAGTAAGGGTGGTCAGAAAAGGTATGGGGGCAGGGAAAGGACCCAAGGTGAGGGAGCGGGCTACAGAATCGGCCCGTGAGTTGCCTGTGCCACCGGGTCCCCAGAGGATTGGTGCCCCCTGCAATGGATAATTGCCATTTTGGAGGGTAGCTGGAGGGCTTCAAGGAGTTTAGAGATAAGGGTGGCTTTTTGAGAGGTGGTACCCTCAGGCAGGGGTTTGGCCTCATGTGTGGAAGAGGCACTAACCATTGCGCAGGCCGCCCTGCTATGGCCCAGGGCCAGGCAGGGAACTGCTGTCCACAAAAAGAGTGAGGTCGAGGTGTTCCAGGGGGCAGTCAAAGAGCCCCTGGTCATGGGGAGCTCAGAGCCTCAATGGACTGAGGGCAGGAGTGTGAAGGGTGGGATAGGTTGGCAGCGGCTAGCAAGAGGGAAGCTGGGTGAAAGGGAGGGGAAGGATGTAGGAAGATGGTAGGATCTTCGATGAACAGGAGATGGAATTCCTGGAGCCTGGAGGGACCTGAGAGGGAGAGACATTTTTGTCCCAAAAGGTCCATCAACCTGTGGGAGTAAAATACTGTGATAGGCAGAGCCAGGGTGAGTTTTAAAGCTTTTTTGGTAAGCTCGGCTGTAGCTGCCAGAGCCCAGGGACAGGGCTGCCATCCCCGGACTGTGAGGTCCAGCTGTCGGGAGAGGTAGGCCAGTGGCCGATGTGAAGGGCCCAGGGTTGGGCCAGGAGGCTGGTGGCTATGCCATGGCATTCATCTGTGAACAGATGGAAAGGACAATCGGGGTTAGGTAGTGAAAGAGGAGGCAATGAAACCAAGGCATCCCTGAGAGCTGTGAAAGCTCAGCGGATGTTGGAGGGGGAAGTGAGTGGTCCTGAGGGTGCGTCCTGGGCTGCCAGGTAGTGAGTGTGGTCAGGCGAGAAAGGCAAAGTTGGGAACCCAATGGTGGGAGAACCCAACCAGCCCCAGAAAAGAAAGAATCTGACCTGCCGTTTCTGGCGGTTGAAGCTCTTGGCTGGCCTGAGTGTGATCAGAGTTAAGGCTTTTGGATGTTGGGGTGAGACAGATGCCTAGATATGTGACGGAGGCAGAGGACAGTTGGGTCTTGGCTGGAGAGACTCGATAGCTATGTGAACCCAGATAATTAAGGAGAGAGGCAGTGTGTGTTGGGGATGCATTCAGAGAAGGGCTGCATAGAAGGAGGTCTTCCACATATTGAAGTAGAGTGCTTGGACTCAGGGGCAGGAGGTGAGATCCCGGGCCACGGCCTGCCCAGACAAATGTGGGCTATCCCGAAAGCCCTGGGGAAGAACTGTCCATGTCAGCTGCTGAGCTGCATGGGTGTCTGGGTCCTCCCAGGTGAAGGCAAAGAGGAAGTATGAATCCGGGTGTAGGGGGACTGTGAAGAAAGCATCCTTAAGATCCAGGACAGTGAAACGAGTAGTGGACGGGGGTATATGAGAAAGAAGAGTACAGGGTTAGGGACTACTGGATGAAGGGGGACCACAGTCTCATTAATGAGGCGGAGGTCTTGAACCAGGCGGTAGTCCCCTAAGTACTTGCAGACTGGCAGGATGGGGGTGTTGCAGGGGGAGTCAGTGGGGATAAGGAAGCCTTGGCCAAGGAGCCGGGAAATGAAAGGTTTAAGTCCCCTGTGGTGGGCCTCAGAAATGGGAAATTGAGGACAACAGAGAAATTAGGTGGGGTCTTTTAGCCGGATGGGGACTGACTGGTGGTGGGTAGTAATGATAGGTTTGGAGGTGCCCCAGACCTTTGGGTGTACTTTGTCTGGGGGCAGCGGAGGATAAGGGGTTTGGGAGGTAACAGGCCCAGTTGTAGACTGAATGAGGGGGAGGAGGAAGTGAGAAGAGGAAGCTTTGGGGGAGAGATGGAGCATGGCTCCCAGGCAGTGGAGAATGTCCCTGTCGAGGAGTGGGGCAGGACAGGAGGGTATGACCAAAAAGGAGTGGATGGCCCTCTAAAGAGCAGGAGAGGGGAAAGAGGGCGTCCCATCGATACCCATGATCGAGACCTGGGAAGGGAGGAGAGGCCCGGAAGAAGTAGGCAGAACCGAGTAGGTCGCCCCCGTGTCCACCAGAAAGGAGATGGACTTACCCGCTACCTGCAGCGTTACCCTGGGCTCGGCAAGGGTGATGGGAGTCTGGGCATCGTCAGTCGTCGGCCAGCCCCAGGAGTTCGAGCGAAGCCATCGCCTGGCCTGCCTGCCCCCCACATAGAGTCGTGGAGGGCGGGGCAGCCAGGAGGCAGTCGCTTTTCCAGTGGCCCGGTTGCTTGCAAGCAGGGCAAGGAGTGGTGGGCAGCCTGGGGCAGGGGCACTGACGGGACCAGTCGCCTTCTTTGCCATATTTGAAACAGGCTCCAGGCAAAGCACTGCCCTGTGGAGGTTTCTTCAGGTTCAGTCCGCTGGAACCAGCTGACCTCAGGGCAGCCGCTAGGGCTTGGGTTTGGAGCACCACCTTCTGTTGCATCCGAGTCTGCCAGTGGGATTCAACCACTTCGTCCTGGGCGGAAACATTTTAAATGCCATATTTACCAGGTTTGAACAGGGGCCTGGGGTCCCTGTTTTGCCCGTTTAATATCAGGGGCAGATTGAGTGCTAAAATGGGTAGCCAGTACCGTGGCCCCAGCCGGGGCAACC
>PVKE010052657.1:0-10268 GCA_004027555.1 Craseonycteris thonglongyai
CAGACGCAGATACAGGCAGACGCAGATACAGACGCAGATACAGGCAGACGCAGATGCAGATGCAGATACAGGCAGACGCAGATACAGACGCGGATACAGACGCAGATGCAGATGCAGATACAGGCAGACGCAGATGCAGACGCGGATGCAGATGCAGATACAGGCAGACGCAGATGCAGACAAACATGGATGGAGACGTGGACGCAGACGTAGATGCAGACAAACAAGGATAAAGTCACAGACGCAGATAGAGATGGAGACATAGATGCAGACAAACGCGGATATAGATGCAGATGCAGATAGAGACAAACGTGAACAGAGACTCGGAAGCAGATAGAGACGCAGAAGCGGATAGAGATGCAGATGTAGATGCAGAAAAACGCGGATAGGGACGCGGAAGCAGGTGCAGAAGCGGACAAAAGCAGATAGAGACGCGGACGCTGACACGGAGGCCGCTGCACACACGGGAACGGAAGGGCTATGGATGCAGGTAGGCGGACATGGACAGATGTAGGCACAGGTGTCTGTAAGCAGCTGTCCCAGAACTTTACCAATCGTCGTCTCCTAATATAATAATGAGAGATTCTTTATCTTTTTTGTGGGTCTAATTTCCAACTCTCCTACAATGTGTCGCATTATTTTAAATTCAGAAAAGAGCGCTCTTTTCAGGGACAAGATGGGGTGCTCGGTTTTTGGTCAGCACCCCAAGAAGCTCTTCAGACAAAGTACAGGGCGGTCTTACCCTCCTGCCCGGCCCTCCCGAGAACAAGTCGCCCGTCCCTCAGCTGTTGCCCCAAGACCTCCCACAATCGCAGTTTCCAGTGAAGCTGTAGGCGTCACAAAAGACAAGGTTTGGGGAAAAAAAGAAGTAAAGATTCAGATATAGGAGAGGGGGGCTCGGTGCGATTGGGGGTCCCCGTCCCGCACCTGCCCACCCCTGACCTCCGGCTTCCCGCCGGGCTGCACAGAACTCACAGAAAAACCGAACATGAGCCAGGAAATCTTCGGGCTGAGCATTTTTTCAGGACGTCCCCGTGAGAAAATGTGGTTTTCCGTAGACAGACTATGAGACCGGGGTAGTTTTGTAGTGATTCCCACCATTGAGGGTGTCACACGTTTTGTTCAGAGGCAAACATATATTTTAACATCAAAGGGGGCAAAAAAATTTTTTTTGAAAGACAAAACTTGTGCCGCGTGCTTGAGGAAACCCGAAAGCCAGAGTAGCTGCCCCTGCGTGTGAGCAGGAGACAAAGGCAGCACAGTGGCTGTGGGGCAGGTCCCAACCGCACCGATATTTGATGTTATTTTGGCCCAGACAAACTTGCATTACTGTTTCTTCCGGGCTCTCCAAGCCCATTAAACATTTATTACTTCCTACAGCTGTGTAACTAGAAGACAGAAAGATGACCTAGGATTTTATTAAACAAAGAACTCAAAGTCATAATTTTTAGGTTAATACCGTTCTTTTGCTCGCTTCCTTTGCCTAATGGAAACTAAGTCTCCCCTTACATCCCGTTTCTTCCTTAGTTTTGTTTTGTACGTGGGTGTGCAAGTACACACTTGCATTCTGTATGTATTAGATGTGTATGAGCACATGTATATTGTGTATCTGTAGGCATGTGTGTGTGAATACAATCACGTATTGTAGATGTATATGAGTATGTGTGTGTGTGCATAGATGCATGTGTGTGTGTGTGAATACATGTGTGCATGTGTATATGTGTGAATACATGCCTGTGTTGTAGGTACGTGTGTATACGTGTGAATACATGCCTGTGTTGTGGGTACATGTGTATATGTGTGAATACATGCCTGTGTTGTGGGTACATGTGTATATGTGTGAATACATGCCTGTGTTGTAGGTGCGTGTGTGTGTGAATACATGAATGGGTTGTAGATGCATGTGAATGCACGTGTACATGTGTTGCATGTGCGCGTGTGTGAATACATGTGTGTAGTTGTCGTGTCCGCAGCTCCTATGTGGCGTGAGGCTCCTTGCCCGCCTCTCTGCAGCTCTGGCCCCACCTGCCCGCTCTGTGGGCCCGTCAGAGCCCGAGATGCACACACCCCCCGACTGAGCCCGGCCGGGGCTGCTCCTCGGGTCCTGTTTCCTCTGTGACGCCCGGACACCCTTCAGGTCACCTCTCAGGTAAGCTCCCCGATCTGCCGTCCACGGTCAGCTGCCCTGCGCCTCCACTGTGCTGGGCTCCACCGCCCTGCACGAGCCCCGGGCAAGGCCGCCACGCACCCTGCCCTGGGCCCTGGCTCGCCGTCCGAACCGTCGGCACCACGTCATGTGAGCAGAGAAGGCAGGACGCAGGGGTGTGAGGCGGGGATTTGGGGACGAAATGCTCATTGTAACGTGCAGTCAGAGTCGAGACCAGGCCCATAACGCCGTTTACTTTGCCCAAAGTAAACCTCACGGCAAAATGAACTGCAGAAGTCCTCTGAAAAGAAGCCGTCCTGAAAACGCATTTTGTTTCTCCAGTTGTATTTCCCTCTTAGGAAATCAAATCGGGGACAACAGCGGGGCCGGGCACCGCGCCCGCGCCTCACCATCCAGGCGGCAGGAAAACAGCGCGAAGTTTCTCGTCTTGACGTACGAACAGCTTTCACCGGTTTCGTTTCTCCGTGACAGCTGGCGTTGTGTCACCGTGCGGCGGTTTCAAGCGCGCAGCCCGGTGGCTGGACCCTCACGGAGACGCAACTTCCGACGCGGCCGCCCTGGACGTCTGGCCCCCGCCAGCTCCACCCCTGCCGGTCACCTCTGCCGTGCGCCCCGTGGGTGACGGTGGTCGCTGCCGACCTGCACCCCTCACTCCGGAGCCCCCTCGGCCGTCTGCTCCCAGCCCAGCCCCGTCCACCGAGGGCGGGAGGGTTGGATTCCCCTGACGGTGTCCGGAGGCTGGAAGCCACAGGCGGCTGCAGAGGACGAGCAGGCGGACCGTCTTCTCCTACGATGTCACTCGGAACTCGTCACTGCCGCTGAGAACCCCAGACCCAGTGCACACGACGGGGCGTTGGGCACACGGAGCTCCCCGCTCCGTCTCTCACGGGCCGGGCCCCCCGGGAACCGGGCTCTGAGGCGCGAGCGGGAGGCGGTGGCCCTGCAGACGTGTAACAGGGATGACGGGTCAGGCAAGTCCAAGGGCCCCGGGCGGAACCGCCACCCCCGTCCGGGCGTCGGGTCCTCCCGGCTTCACGACGACGAATTCTCATGGGTTAGACGTCCTAGCCATTGTTCTCCGTGAAATTAACGGAGAATGAAAGTACAAAACTTTATCTTCTCTTAATGTGATATTTTATGTACAGAATTATGTTATCATAAAGAATTCCCCGTGCTCTATAAAACCACTGCTTTAAAGCTCAAGAAGAAAGATCCTGGTTTCTTGGCTCCCGCCAGCTGCAAAAGGGCAGTAAAACATTTATATGCATAAGAACACACATTCGAATCACCCAATCTTGCAAAAATATTCTTTAATATGCGTGTCATTTGAGGAAGGCAGGCAGACAGCGCCCGTGAAAACGTTTCCTCTGAGTTTCCACGTTTCCCCCGTCGTTGCTGAATTAGCCGCCGCGGACGATGGCGCCGCTTCCCTGCACTTTTACCAGCGTCTCTCCTCGCGCGTGGGAACCGAAGGTGACGCGCTGCGTGACGACCGATGACTCCCTGGCTCTGAACCACAGGGTCGCGTTCTAAGTGCACAAACGCCTCAGAGGACGCTCGCCTCCCACACTATCGAACGCCAGAGCGGCACCAGCCGCACGAGACGCGTGTCGTGAGCTCCGGTAGAAAACAAAGTCGCCACCGACAGGTGCGTGTTTCCTGCAGGAAACGCTTTCGCCGCAGGAGACGCCTGCAGCCCAGCTCCACGCCTGGACCCACGTGAGGGCCCGTCCGAGAGCCGAGGCGTCGCACGTGGAACTGGGTCAGCGCGGCCGCGGCACAGACGGAGCCCCCGGCGTGAGGACGCGTGGCCGTCACCGGGCCCGGGGGACAGTGGGGGGGGCCGGCAGGGCCTGTGAGCAGCCAGAACATGGGATGCTCGCCCGGCCGCATCTGACACTATTGATTGTGCCCCCGAAGGTCACGAATTGCAGGGGACGTTCTTCTTAAGGTATTTGCTGAGCTCGAGCTCTGCTCACGATCGTCCTCCACCGGCCGCCCGGCTCAGAGGGCCGTCCCGCCCGGGCCGCTGGCTGTCACAGCCCCTGGTCCCGCGGGGCCAGCCCCGGTTTTGGGGAAAGATAAGGACACGCCGGATAAAGGGCGTCGGCACGGGGGCAGCCGGCTGCTCGGAAGGGGAAGCGGACCCTCTGCTCAGAAGAGACACTGGGTGCAGAGTCGGTACCCACGGCCCGCGGTGTCCCCGAAAGGCTCACGGGGGCAGAAAGCGCGGCTTCGGGCAGGTCACTGGGTCAAGGGCAGACGGCGGCCGCGGGCGTCTGAAGGGGCTGCGCCACCTTGAGTTCTTTATAACAAACAGGGTGGGAAGAAACGCCCCGGTCAGCGTCACGAGGACACACGCGTGTGCACACGGCACGCGCGGCACCCACGGTCCCGGCCCCCGCGTGGGCGCACGCCTGTATTGTGAGAGGCTCGCTGCATTTGTTTCTGCGCTCGCTCGGCGCTGGGTAAACGACACCGTGTGATTTATTATTTATACAGTGTCCTTCATGCAGAGGATCGCAGGACGTTTGGCAGCCAGAGCAGGACTGAGAGGCAGGAAACGGTCCGCACGGCAGGCCCTGCCCCCCAACGGGGAGCCTCAGAGCCGGGCCTTCCCCACCCCCATTCCTTAAACCGGCCCCGAACACACGCCTGCTGGAGCCCTCGGGGACCCGCATCCCCGGGGAGCCGGGGGGACGACCCCCTCGGAGGGGTCCACGCCTGCAGGACCCACCCAAGGATGGAGTCCCGGCAATTCTTCCCATCAGAACCCATTCAGAAACGGGGAGCGGAGGCTTCCGGGGGCCCCCACGCCCATGCGGGCGCTCGGCGGGGTCTTGTGCTGTTCACGCCACGAGGCAGCTCGGATTTGTGCTGCTGCTGTTGAAAGTCAGGCAAACGTCCCCGAGAAGGAGGCACTCGGTCCCGGGGCTGAGCCGCCCCCCAGCGCCTCCCGGCGCCCGCGCTCCCGTTCCTCCGTTCCTCCTACAGACCCCACGTTCCCACGGAGAGCAAACGGCTTCTCATTACACTGCACGCCAGGACACGCGAAGCCCACACGCGTGTTCCACGCTCCGGGCTCCTGGAGCACAAGACCGGACGTGGGGCAGGTCACCGCTGGTTGTGCGACCGCTCAGGGACGCACACCCAAACCCTGCATCGAGTGTGCGCAGAACGGAACCGGTCTCGCTCGGGGCCCAGAGGTGCTGCCCGGGCCGCACGGCCGGGACATCCTTCCTGGGTCCTGTTCGTGTTCCTGGAGATCGATGCCAACGCCAACCATAAGAGAGAACAACAGACTCACAGAGAAGTCCACTGTGGCGTGAGCAGGGACAGAAGGCGACCGGAAGCACGCCCGTCTTCACACCCGCCTCCTGCACGGACGTCTCAACAGCAACCTGGGCCCGCAGAGCCGCAGACGCAGACGGACGGACGGACGTTTCTCTGATTCCTTCACCGCAAAGCATTATTGCAGATAACAATCCTCACAGCACACGACTCCGTGAACTCCCGGCCTCCTCGCCGCTCCAAGGGCCCACGGGTCACTTTTCCTCGCGATGTCAGACGACACCGGTCGCCACGCGTCTGACGCACTCGGTTTAAAGCTTCAGGGCTCTTTGGTCTCCCGGGGACACAGACGCCATCACATGAAACCTTTAGGCTCCGGTGCTGGGTAACCGTGGGAACGCTCACTCACAGACTCCCGGAGGGCGGCCCCCCGGGGACCCCGGGCCGGGTTCCCCGCTCGCCGGCCACCGACAGGGCGACAGGGCCTCTCCCGAAGCCTCTGCGTCCCCCTAGTCACCCCGGGGCAGGTTCTCCCCGCCAGCACCTCCTCGGCTGGGAATTCCATCCTTAAACGTCTAGTTACCATATCAAAGAGCAGTCAGTGTGCAAATTGCCATCCGAAGATTCCTTTACGGCTTTGCCTGCTCCGAGGTCCCCGCCCGGCGGCCCAGCCCCCTCGAATTTATGCTCCTCAGATGTTTACCTTCCGTGTGGACACTTCAAAGGCGTGGGGGGCTCGCCCCTCCCCGCAGACACTTAAAGCCCCGGCCGTGATGGATGGGCCTCTCCCAGATTTAATAAATACGAGCGCGGCCGCTTCCCTTGTAGGGGCAGCTGCTCCCTAATGGGCCGGCCGCATGGGTGGCCTCGCTGGGCCCTGGGACGCGGCAGGGGCTTCGGGGACAATCCCGGGGGGCAGGTGGGGGCAGGGCGGCTGTTGATGTTTCCGCCCGATTGTTCCACAATCTTGACTTAATCTTCCTACAGAGGGCGATTCTCATAAAGATTACTGGTTCTTCTTCTCCTATCGAGTTGCCCAAATGGGTCTGACGAGCATCCTCGCGAAGGACGGAATGTAAATAAGCTACAGGTTCCCTCGGCCGACACACGAAGTTGCTCAGAAGGCCGATGACGTCCGTAGCTGCCGGGAGACCGTCCCCGGGGCTCGGTGTCCTCCCCAAATGCGAAGGGTTCAAGGGCGTCCTCACCGCCGCCCACTTGGGGGGAACACGGGAGGTGGAGTTGGGGGGCTCAGGCCACCAACAGCGCTGTGATGCTCAGTCCACAGTAAGAATACTCTGACTCCCGTCACCGCACCCGTGGGGACCGTCCCTGCTCCCCACCCTTACTGTGCGGTGCTCCGTCTTCTCCAATTAAAGACACGGAGGCTCACGCAGCCGGCCGCCCTCTCCAGCTGCTGAACTTCAGCACCGGGGGCCTTTCGACTTGATCCCGTGTCGCCGCAGCGTGAGCGTGACCACGGAGGCCGGCCCTCCCCCGCCGGACACGCAGCCCGGAGGCGCTGTGTCAGCGCCCACGACGTCCCAGGAGCCTGGCAGGAAGGTCCCCGCTCACGCGTGCCTCACCCCCGAGCCGGCCCAGGGCAGCCGGGGCCGCACACGGCCGCCGTCACGCGTCGCAGTGGAGCCCGGCCCTTCGGGGTCCACGTCGCACTGGTTTCCGGGGCTGCGAATCAACACGGCTGCCCCCGCGTGCCGCACGCGGTCTCCCAGGGTCACACGTCCAGTGGTGACGCCCAGAAGTCTGCTTCCAGAGTCTGCCCATCCACCTGCGACGCTGGGCTCACACGTGAGGGTCTGGCTTGAATCTTTGTGTCCGAAAACTGCCGTATGTGCAGCAGCAGATGTCTGTGGACGTCGCTGTGAGGGAGGGACGGGCACCCCCAGGTCCCCACGGCCGTGCAGCTGGGACAGCACCGTGACTGCAGAGGAAGCCCCTCCAGGCTCACTGGGCAGCACCCTCAGTGGCTGCACAGGTGGCTGGCACATGCATGTCGGCACATGTGTGTCCATACATGTGACAGAACATGTGGCAGCACATGCATGTCGGCACATGTGTGCCCGTGCATGTGACGGAACATGTGATAGCGCGGGTGTGCAAGTGCCTGTGTGGCAGTATCTGTGACAACATGTGTCGGTGCATGTCACATGTCAGTCCATGTGCTGCAGAATGTCCGCACATGCATGTTGGCGCATGTGTGCCAGTATGTGTGCTTGCACATGTGTGGTGGCACATGTGATGGCCTGTGTCTGTCGGTACATGTGTGCCAGCTCATGTCTGTGGGTACGTGCATGGTGGTGCATGTGTGTGGTACATGTGGCAGCATGTGTGCCCATGCATGTGACAGTGCGTGCATGTCAGCACATGTGTGTCGGTGTGTGTGCCGGCACATGCGTGCCAGCGGCCAAGCCCCGGTGTTTCTGTGTGGGTGAACTGAGAGGTCATGTGCGTCTTCAAAAAACAAGGAGACACCCCAGGAGGCAGCTTCCCCCTGAAATCGCCGGCTGAGCCACAGAACCTTCCGGGCTCTCCCCTTCAGCTGCCCCGCGGCATCCACTGGGAGAGGGGGGCAAATCCACGTGCATCTAGGAAAAAAGCCAGAGCCTGGGCTTGTCCCGTCCCCGCGAGCGCTGCCTTCCACGCAAGGGCGCACGATCGCCCCCGCCCGCCTGCCCGCCTGGGGCGTGGGGCACAGAGGGGTCGCGCCCACACCTGCTCAGCCCCGCGTGGCCTTTGGTTGGTGTGAGGCCTCATCTATTTCCAGAGGCCACTTCTCATTAATAAAGCCGCTGCCGTTAAGAATAAAACCTGCAAGAAATGTAAAATTCAGAAGCGCGGCTGCGGCGGCCGTAGTTGCTGGCTTTCGGGCCCAGACAATTCTTACCTACAACCCTCGCTGCCTCCGCCGTTAGCGTCTGAAGCAGCCACGAGTTCCCATCGTGTGGGAGAGCCATGAGCTGAGCTGTGTCCTCTGCAAACGAGCCCGGGAAGCGGCCCTGCCCCAGCCTGACAGTCACCGAGCGTGGCCCCTGCCACCCGCACCCGAGCGTGGGCCCTGCCACCCGCACCCGAGCGTGGGCCCTGCCACCCGCACCCGAGCGTGGGCCCTGCCACCCGCACCCGAGCGTGGGCCCTGCCACCCGCACCCGAGCGTGGGCCCTGCCACCCGCACCCGAGCGTTTGCAGCCTGGGCACTGAGCGTGCCCCCAGACGCTCCTCACCGTTCCCTTTCCCTTCACGGTGGCTGGTGGCCTCTTGGCTCTGGTGTCCTTTCCGCATCACGTGTTGGTGCACAAGGACTCTGGGTTTGCAATCTGGAAACACCCCGCTCCGTGGACACGCTGGCAGGGGCCGGGCCGGCCTGGGTCCTGCTGCAGACACAGCGGTGAGCTCACCGGCCGGCGCCCGGAGCATGTCCCCAACCCGGTCCTGCACCCCGTCCCTGCAGCGGATGACAATGAAATCTATGGGTGGAAGGTGTCCACCCCGTGCCACTCCACTGTAATTATAGCTGTACCGCCGGCTCCCGGCTCCCACCGGCTCCACGTCGTCTGCCTGTGGGCGCTGCGGCGTGTATTTACAATCCCCACCAAGCCTCGCAGACGACCGGCCGCACGCCCCGGCGGGTGATGAATATACGGTGGGAAGTCGACCGGGGCCAAGTATTGAGCTGGAGTAATGGACACTTATGTAAATGTCTGCAGCCGGCCTTTGGGTGCTGCAAGGCGGAGACCCGGGACCGCGGTCGCTGGAGCCACCGCGACATCCTGAGGTCACGCCGGAGGCTGCACACGGTGTGTGCACGTTCCTAAGTGCCCAACTCCTGGCACATCGGCGCACGTCTGCCCTGAGCGGCGTGGGCCCCAGGCTCCTCCAGGCCGGGGGGCGTCAGCCAAGGAGACCCTGCGGCCTGCTCGCCCACACTTCATCTATCCGCCCAGCCGCTGGTTTGGGCTGTTTGCACTTTCGGGCCATTTTGCACAGCGCGGCTGAGAACTTGCTCACACACACATGTGTGGACGTGGGAGTTCATGTCGCTGCCCGGCAGGCGTGTGCCGGGTCCTGGGGGCCCGTACGGTTAACGTCCCAACAAACTCGTGTGGACTTCAGGGCCTCTAAGAAGTGCTTTCTTCTCTGTCTCCCTGTCTCTGTCTCTCTGTGTCCCTATCTCTGTCTCTGTCTCTCTGTCTCTCTCATTATCAGGCAGAGCAAGGCCACCACCTGCCCCTTTCTTTGTGGCCGCGGGCCCCCCGCGCACTTTCCCAGCGCAGAGCAGCACAAGTCTCCATTAACCCGAGTTAACACAAGTGTGGTCACAGCGGACGGGACAATGGGTGTTGTTTTATTCCCTAATCCACCGAGGGTCCCGAGAATGGGCCTCCGTTGGAAATGACCTAAGAGGCACTTGTCCCCGGGGCCAACTTGAAGCATCTCAGTGACGAGGGCCTTTCATCGGCTGCTTTGTGCATCCCTTTCATGCATAATCTCTTCCTAACAAGGTACCTGCTTTGCTGATTCTTTTCTTCTGGAAATCAATGGAGGAGGCTTGGTGTTTCACAATTCTTGTTTGCAGGCCGGGAGGAAAATGATTTCCCAACAAGCACAAGGGGCCAAGAGGCGCCAGGGCTCCGCCTGCACCGGGCGCGCGCCCACCGCGAGCAGATGCAGCTGCCCCGGTGCCCAGTCCCGGGCGCGCACCCTGCCCGTGCACCCCTGCCCGCGCCCCTGCCCGGCGCCCCTGCCCCCGCGCCCCTGCCCGCGCCCCTGCCCCCGCGCCCCTGCCCGGCAC
>PVKE010052658.1:0-10268 GCA_004027555.1 Craseonycteris thonglongyai
ATGAGGATTGCTTTCTATATTTAATACTAGGATTTGCTGTAGGAAGAACGAAAAACATTAAGTTCTATGGGTTGATTGAATTCTACTTAAAATCTTATTTGTCACCTGCATCTATAGGGATCATTTGTGAGGTTATCCAGCTATTTTGACTAGCAAATTTAATTTATACATCAGAGTAGCAAAGACTTCGGATCAATTCTGTGAAGTCCTGCAGAGAGGCCTTGTTCTTTTAGTTGAAATCAGCCTACTGCTGAACTTCCTTTTGCCCATTGGGAGTGGAGGTAGCCCTGGACAGTTGAAAAGAGGGCTAAATAACACTTTTTAACCATTAGACGTGAGAAACTTGGAATTCATTTATCTTGTAAATTCTTCCACATGCCATTAGCCATATTCTAACCCTTTGAAATGGCATAAGAAATGATAGGGTTGATAAGCTTCACACAAAATTTACTTTGGACATTAAATAGGCTGGATTTTTCTGGGAGCATTTCTTATCTAAAATCCTATGACTCCCAGCAACCATGTCCCTTTGATTTTTTGGCATTCTAAATACCCGTTTCCTCTCTTCTGTCACCT
This sequence comes from Craseonycteris thonglongyai, assembly GCA_004027555.1. Lineage (NCBI taxonomy): Eukaryota > Metazoa > Chordata > Mammalia > Chiroptera > Craseonycteridae > Craseonycteris > Craseonycteris thonglongyai. The sequence continues at coordinate 577 of PVKE010052658.1, forward strand.
GGGTGTATAAGACCATATTCTGTCATCATGAACTTTGCAGCGAGAAGGGAGATATGTTAAGGTGAAATAGTTTGCTCCAGCACTCTCATGATAGTTAACATAATCTCTCTAGATCATCTTTTGTACTTAATGCACATTAAATTGAATTAAGCAAATATCTAGTAATTTGGGTGTACTAAAAATGGTTTTAGGTACTTTAGGGTACAGAAAGCATAATAATGCACACAGGGCACAGTTTTTGCAGGGATCTTCAAAGTAAAGACGGGAAATCTGGGAAGATCTTTTGGAAACAGTGACACAGAGATGGAAGGTAGTCTCATGTCATTTCTAACTCCAATATCAGACTCTCTGGATGCAAATCTCTGATGTGCCACTTACTGTGTGATCTTGAGCTAACTTTCTGTGCCTCAATTTTCTGAGAAACTGAGATGCTAACATCAGAACCTACTTCATAGAAATGTGAGAATCAAATAAGTTACTTGATGTAAAGATTAGGGCCTCTCCAGAAGTCTGGAATAGTTGAGGACCCAAGGGGAGGGGGGACTTTAGGAGGAGGGACAAGGATAGTTTGGTGTATTCGATCATGTTAGCTACTAGGTGAGGATGGAATGGAGGGGTCAAGTGGAGATCCACAACGAGGAGGTGTTTGCAGGAACTGAAATGAAAGGCCTGAGCTTGAGATCTGTAGTGGAAAATAGACAGGAGCAGGGTGGCGTGAGCTGGAGTGCAGAGGTGGGATCCGTGCTCAGGCCGTGGATGCTGATCAGATGGACCCAGATGAGAGCAGAGAAGAAATAGAGGGTTATGAAACGTAACTTCTTACCACTTGTAGCAACATGGATGGACCTAGAGATTATTATATTAAGTGAAATAAGTCAGACTGAAAAAAACAAATACCATGTATCTCACTTATATATGAAATCTAAAGAATAGAATAAATGAACAAACAAACAAACAAAGGGTAATATGGCAATCTTCCTTTGCAGAAATAGATTGATAATGTTCATGCTTGAGAAGCTTGGTCATATAACTGGGTTTTTCTCTACTAATATCTTGATAAAGATGAAGAATTTGACTTCCTATTCCTTTTAGAGGATTATTGTACAACACAGTGGAAATTTAGTTCTGGAGAAGTTCTATTGTTGCAAGCAAAGAAAGAAAACGTTGAGTTCTGTTGATAAATAAGGAAGAGGAAGGAACAAACATTAAATATCAGCTGAATTCATCCATAGCTTTGGGATTCTGGAGAATGGGATTGTGGAAGGGACACTCAGTTTAACCAGAGGCAAGGAAATAGATTATTTAGAGGTTTCATGTCCAACGTAGGCAAAGGCTGGGAGACAGGATGCAGAAGATTCCATTCGAGTGGGTAGCTAGAAAGCTCAGAAGTTTCCCCTTTATTCATATGTAGTCTTCCATATCAGTTGGGCTCCAAAATACTTTAGAGAATTTCTGGAGTATTCATCTCAGAGTTGAATAACAGAGAAGGGAAGTGAGGAGTGTACCAAGCCAGGCAAAGCTCCTTTTTCCTGAGGTTTGTAAAGCAGTATAGAGATGAGGAAACAAATGTTTACAGACTGCTTTGAATCCCAGTTCTGCCAAGTACTAGCAGTGTAACCTCAGATAAGTTACTTTAACTCTAAAATTTTTTCCAGTTTTATTGAGACATAATGGATACATAACATTGTATAATTTTTAAATTATGTTTTTATAAATTGTTAAATTTACTGGGGTGACATTGGATGGTAAAAATTACATAGGTTCCAGGTGTACAATTCTACAGTACATCGTCTATGTATTTTATTATGTGCTCAGCACCCAGAGTCAGTTCTCTTTCCATCACCATATATTTGATGTCCCCTCCTTTTCCTTTCCACCCCCCTTCCCCCTTAACCTCAGGTAACCACTAAACTATTGACTGTGTCCATGAGTTTTTGTTTGTTACCTTCAATTTTATATTCCATCTGTATATGAAGTCATCTGGTTCTTAATTCTTTTCATTCTGACTTAACTTGCTTAATATAATGATTTCAAGGTCCATCCATGTCACAAATGGCAGTATTTCATCTTTTCTTATCGCTTGAATAATATTCCATTGTATAAATGTACCACAACTTCTTTATCCAGTCATCTGTCAAAGGACACTGGTTGTTCCCATGACTTGGCCACTGTGAACAGTGCTGCATTGAACACTGGGGTACATATATCTTTGTGGACTAAGGTTTTCAAGTTTTTTGGGTAGGTACCTACAAGAGGGATTGCTGGGTCATATGGTAACTCTATTCTGAATTTTTTTAGGAAACTTCATACTGCTTGCTCTCCACGGTGTTGTACCAGTTACATTCCTACCAGCAGTGTATGAGGGTTCCTTTATCTCCACATCTTCTCCAGCACTTATTATTCCTTCTCTTGTTGATTATAGCCATTCTTAACAGGTGTGAGGTGATATCTCATTGTGATTTTAATTTGCATTTCTATAATTGCTAGTGAAGTTGAGCATTTTTCATGTATCTGCTGGCTGTTTGTATGTCTTCATGGGATAAGTGTCTATACAGGTCTTCTGCCCATTTTTCATTTGGATTGTTTGTTTTTTGTTGAGTTGTACAAGTTCTTTATATACTTTCGATACTAGCCCCTTATCAGAGGCATTGTTTGCAAATATTTTCTCTTATTCTGTTGGTTGCCTCTCTACTTTGCTGATGGTTTCTTTTGCTGTGCAGAAGCTTTTCAGTTTGATAAAGTCCCATTTATTTATTTTTGATTTTACTTCCTTTGTCTTTGAGGTCAAGTTTGTAGTCTTCTCTGAACTCAAAGTCTGTAAGTTTAGTACCAACGTTTTCTTTTATGCAGTTTATTGTTTCTGTTCTTATGTGGATGTGTTTGGTCCATTCTGAGTTAGTTTTGGTATAAGGTGACAGATCACAGTTCAGATTCATTCTTTTGCATGTGATTTTTCAATTTTCCCAGCACCATTTACTGATGAGCCTTTCTTTTTTCCATTGTATATTTTTTGCTCCTTTGTCAAAAATTATCTGTCCATATATTTGAGAGTTTGTTCCATTGGTCTTTATGTCTGATTTTTGCCAATACCCAGCTGTTTTTATTATTGATGCTTTGTAGTATAGACTGAAGTTGGGGAGTGTGATGCCTCCAACTTTATTCTTTTTTCTTAGGATTGCTTTGGTGATTTGGGGTCTTTTGTGGTTCCGTATGAATCTGATGATTTATGTGTCATTTTTCCCAGTAAGCCTGTGGGCTGCCAAGGTGTGGAGGGGACAGGGATTGAATAAATAAATTGCGAAATTTCAGGACTGTTAGGACCATGGAAGGATTTTACAGAAGATCCAGAGACATAATTGGAATGAGACTAGGATTAGGAATTTAATAGATTGCTGATCTCTTTCAGGGCCAGGTTCAGTTTTTACTGTACCCTGTAGAAACTTCAAATATTTGGCCATAATGTCGAAGGTTGTAAGAAAACTTGCTTCTTAGTATTCCTTATTGCCTTAGGTAAGAGAACATACCATGCATGATTTCCCAAAGTGTGAAACCAATAAGAGATATACTGTTACATCTGACTTTGTTTTTTTGTGGATCTGGGTTTGCATTTTGCCTATTTTATTCATTAAATTGATTGATTGATTAATTAATTAATTAATTAATTTGGACTGTCTGGCTTTTCAGAACAGGATTAGCTGGGTGAGAGGTGCTCAACAAACTTTGGCTGTTCATTAGCATTTTTCCAGGTAGAACTCAGTGTTTCCTCATTCAGTTTTTTTATTCACCAAACATTTATTCAGTGGGTTTTCTGCCAGAAACAGTTTGGAGTGCTGGGAATACAACAATGAACACAACTGACCTGACTATGTCTTCAGAAGGAACCACACAGTGTGCACAGAGTGAGCTTCAGTTTTGGTCTAGGAAAGAATGAACATCTACCTGTGTAGGCATGTGTATCTCTGTGCAAATGGGCTCTTTCCTCTCGTTGCCTGCCTTCCCTATTATCTCACCCAGACCAGGGCCTGTGCCTATGTAGTGAGAGCTTGCAGAAAAAAACTCAAGTTCAAGAAAAGAAAAGTAACAGCTGAAATATATAGTCTTATGAGTTACAATTTTTGAAGAAAATTTTGACTGAAAATAAGTTGGAAGATTCCACTGACTTGGTTGACATATTTATGCCATACACATTTAACATCATTTTAATATTTACATGAGAAATATAGATACTTAATTCTTTCTCACTGATTAAATATCTTTAATAAACCTGATATGAGGAAGAGAAGATGACTTCATTCAAATTGATGAAGCATGCCATTGTACAATTTCTCATGTAAACTTAAAACAAAATTTCTAGAATCATGTTGAGATTTAAGGACCACTTTTCTTGAACAATTGTTTATAAAAATTGCATGTGTCTCTGTGTAAGAAAAGTATTGACCCCTGATGCTGCACAGCAAATTTTATAACTACAAATATATGGCATGACTATCTTCCAATGACATTTTAAATACTTTGAGGTTTTTACTTTAAAGTACCGTAACAAATATTGTAATCAGAGTAGTAACAAAGATGTATTCACTTCTACATTTTGCTTTTCTTCAGATCCTCTCTGGGTTTCTTTAAAATTCTATATAAATGTTTTACATGATGTTTACATCAACAAGACACTTTTTGGCCATTATTGCACTGTGAAGGCCCCAGGGGTTTCCTTCTCTCTGTCAGTTTGGCTGAGCTGACTGACACCCTGGTGAGGGGAGGGGGGCGGGGAGACTGATCCACCGAGCCTCTTTCTGGCTGTTGCTGAAATAGGATGAAATAAATCTGTCCAATAGCTTGTTAGGCCCCCCAGTGACTGCCTGGAGTTCAGGCATCCTCACAGAGAGGGCAGTTGTTTCTGGTTATAGAGCACTAACTAGTTAACTTCAGCCTCTTTAAATGTCGAAGGGTGAAGATGTGTTCTCTTCCTTGCTCTTTTTGAAACAGAATATTTTTCAAGATTGCATTTGGTGACATTTTCAACTAAATTCTCTTCAGTTACGTCAGAACCTCCTATTCTTCCGGTGCTCTTTCTGTAATATTTTTAATACCCTTGCTCTTTGCCCTCCTCAAAATTATTTCAGTCCCTTGAATGCTGCACTTTTTTCCTCAGTGAACTTCTCTTATCCCTGCCCATAACTTCTTGACACTATAGTCTAAAACTTCAATTACTTTTTCTGGCCAATATCCTTAGTGCCTCTTTTCCTTTGTGCCCAGTAAAACTCTGAACAAGGACCATTCTGATCTCTTCCCTCCTCCATTCCTACATGTGGGCTGCTGAACGCTGCTGGAGATAAATGTTGCTTCTGTGCAGCTCAGGATTGCTACGGCATCATGCTGCTCTGCCGCATGTTGCCGATGACAAGAATATGCATTAGATGTCATTATTCCCTGGCTCTGGACCCAGACTTGAGCTACCACTTATTCACAACATGCTAGGTTTACTCAACTGGCTCATTGCATGGAGACTGATCTCAGGGTCCTGTCATTCCTTTCACAAGTGGCATCAAAAAACTTGTCTGGAGGAATCCGGGATGGCTCAGTCGGTTAAGCGCTCACTTTGCAGCGCCGGGGACCGAGGATCGAATCCCGGCCCCGGCGTGTGCGGACCCATGTGCTGAACTGGTGAGTGCCCCCAATTCAGTTCTCTCTCTGTCTCTGTATCTCTCTGTCAAAAACCAATAAAACAAACAAACAAACAAACAAAAAACTTGTCTGCATTGCTTTTTTTTTTTAACCATCATATCCCTTTCTAAGAAGAATGCATCTTCCTCAGAGTCCTTTAGATTTTCTGCTGCTGTTAATGTTAATATTTCTAATTAAGGCTATGATTTATTTGATGACTACTGTGTGCCAGACACAGAGCTAGCCACTTGGCATGCAAAGTCTCACAAAAACCTTGACATGTAGGTATTAAAACCCAGATTTTACAGTTGAGATCACTGAGACTCATAAAGATGAAGGAACTCACCAAAGTTCACACAATTATAAAGAGGTAGAGTTGAGATTTGAACCCAGATCTAATAGATTCTGAAGCCCAGACTCTTCACTATTCAACACTGGCTCCTATATTACTTTGAGAGGTGTTTCTTCATGTTGAATGTCACACATACTAATTATAGCAAATTTAATTTAAAAATGCAAAACAATATTTTTAATTATCCATGGTCCCATCACCCAAAGGTACCTCTGAATGTTTTTTCCCTTAGTCCTGTGTGCTACATAGTGTTTTATTTATTCATTTGTGTATCATGTTTTGCATGATTGGGTTGATTGGGCTGATACAGCATATACAATATTGTGATCTTTTTAAAGCTAATATAACAAGTATTTCTTCATAATACAAATCCTTTACAAACATGCTTTTCAGTGTCCTCTATTGATTAAAAACATGAAAAAATTCACCAGAAAGTATTACAAATGCTGAGACTTTCCATGAAATAAAACATGTACTCTCGGGAGGAAGAATAAGGGGAACTTGGACTCATTGTCCTAGACCTAGGCAAATGTTACTCTTTTTCAAATTGAAGAATGTGACAAGTATAGACATTCCACATGGAACCTCATTAACTTTATAAATCCTCACACAGAAAAGGCAGAGGTGGATATGTCCAAGTATTTATCTGAATTTGTAGAGAATCTGTTGGAAAGGTTATCAGCCCCCAGATATGTAAGTAAATTCCTTGAATTACAGTGTTGTAGCCTTTATTCTAAGCCTTTTCTACAACCTCAGGTCTGCGTCTCTCTCTTTAAAAAAAAAAAAAGATTTATTTTTTTGTTTTTGATAAAGGCAGAGAGAGAGACAGAGAGAAGGGGGAGGTCCCAGAGCAGTCTGCATAGTTGCATGTCATCAGCTTTCAACAGGGTATTGTTCCACACAGGTGGGCTGGGGGCCATACAGGGCAGGAAGTGGGCTGGGGGCCTCCAGCATGGTAGGCACGCCCCCCTTGAGCCATGGGCTGAACTTGAGGCAAGAACCAAACTGGGGACCTCCTGAATGGGGAGCACATCCCAGTTCAGCATGTGGGTCCACACAGGCTGGGGCTGGGATTCGATCCTTGGTCTCTGGGGTTGCAAAGCGAGCACTTAACCCGCTGAGCCACCCTGGCTTCTCCTTTCTCTCTCTCTCCCTTTCCCACCCCCTTGGTAGAAACTTCAAAATTATAATGCTTCTTTTGTCATAAGTCAATTTTCAATTTATGAACAGATATGTTCCTTTTTAATGCAGTATTTTATTTATTCTGGCCATTAACAACTAATATTTGAGAACATTCACAATATTAATGGGATTTAATTTAAGAGAAGTTCAACTTCTATTTTCTAAAGTATTTTAATGCCAGGCATTCATAAGAGAGATAATTATGGTCAGAATTATGTCAGAAATTTATAATACGTGTTTGATGTTAGTCTACATACAATTCTGTTTTTGGTGTAAAGTTCTTTGGCTGCAAGAAAGAACATTTGGTCTACTTCACTAATAGAGTATCTCTTAATGTTGGGATGGCCTTTTTGTATTCTTTCTGATGTTGACTTTTAGCATAGTTATCTGTGGCTGTATTAACAGAGTTGAGTGAAGAGGTACTCATCATGTTTATTTCAAATAAGAGTGCATAACCAATTGCTATAGTAACGAGGAGGTAGACAAGAAATTGAATTGCCCAATACTTTTGAAGCCAATAAGTTAAGCCTAAGGAGTTTAGCCAAGATTCAGGAATGAAAGCCCACATGAGATGCAATATGAAGCCAAATTGAGAGTTAAGAACAAAACCATAAATCATTCTTTCTGGCAGTGGCAACTGTGAATTTTCCACTATTTTCCCTGTGGTTTTAGACAATCTCAGCACTGAGCATAAGCACTGACAGGGAAAACTGAACTAAAATCTAAGTGGAGATGGTGGCTCCTGCCAGGGTGCTAGCGCCCTGCAACCCTCCTCTGTCAGGATCTCTCAAAAGTGGGGGCTGGGCTGGGGGGATCCCTTGGGATCTCAAGAGTGAGTGAGTGTGTGTGTGTGTAGGGGGGGCGGTTCTGGCTGAGTCTCTCGCTCCCTACTGCAGTATAAATTCCTTAGTGGGTCTTTTCTGTCTCAGTATTCTATGCCTATGTTTTATCCCATTATCTGTTTACTAGAAAACTGCTACTTTATAATAAGCCTACATGTCTAGGAGGGCACAATCTTTTACGTTGTTGTTATTCTTCAGAATTTTTGCTGATATCTGACTCATTTCTTTCCACAGGAATTGTGTTATTAACTTGTGAAGTTATATAGAATACCAAGCAAAAACAATAAATCTGGGTGTTAATCAGAATTACATTAATTTGCATAGATTCGTTGGTAAAATCTGATAAATTTATGATATGGAGACTTTCTGTCCACGGATATGACATGTCTTTTCTTTTACATGCTACAAAAAGACATTATTTTGTGTAATATTTTTGTACATTTTTGTTAAATTTACTAAGCACTGTACAGTTTCTCCATGAAAAAGTCTATAAATGTTATTTAAGAACATGAAAAGGTGATTTGAATAATTAAATATATAACTTCTTTAAAGATTTATTTTATTGTTTTTTTTGACAGAGACAGAGAGAGACAGAGAGAAGGGGGAAGGCTCAGAGTAGTCTTCATAGCTGTACATCATTAGTTGTAACATGGTTTTATTCCACGCAGGTGGATGTGGGGCCATGGGGGTTGGGAACCAAACTGGGGGCCTCCCGTATGAGTAGTAAGAACTTTTGCTGTTGAGTTATCTCTGTGGTTACCAGTTGCGCTGCAGTTTAGCATATGGGGTTTACACAGGCTGGAGCCAGGATTCAATCTCTGGACCTTGCGGTTGCAAGGCAAATGCTCAATCTGTTAAGCTATCCCAACATCCCCTGTGAATAAATTTTTAATTACTTAATTAATTTTCATTTGCAGGATTTATCTAAATTTCATTTGTATTTTAAAATAAGTTTTGGTAAAATACATTTTTTTTTCTAAGAAATACTTTATTTTGTCTCTTAAAATTTATGGGAAAAAATTGATCATACTGCTTTATTTCCATCTCTTATTCTTGGTATGCACTTTTCATTTCAAAATGTGTGTTCTCCCTTATTTCTTGATCAATCTTGTAAAACAGTATTTTATTTTTTTAAGAAACAGAATTTAAAAAATTCTGTTGTATTACATAATTATTCTTATTGTGTCATTTTCTGGTCTGTATTATTTCCTTGCTTTTCCTTTCTTTAACTTTACTTTTTGTTTTTTCTGTGTTTTTTTTTTAAGATTTATTTTATTGTTTTTGACTGAGAGACAGAGCTAGAGAGAAGGGGGAGGGCCCTCTTTGTTTTTACAATTGGTTTTATTGACTGCTTAGCTCATTTCTTTTCCTTTTATTCTCCCCTAATAAACATTTAAAGGTATATATTTATTGGTATTGCTTTGGTTGAATATTACAAGTTGTAATATATAATATTCATACAATACTTCAGTTATGAAGATTTTCTGATTTCCAGAGCTATTTAGAAGATTTTGTTATCATTGTTGCTACTGTTTTAAGTGTCCAAATGTAAAGGGTTTTATATTACCTTTTTGTTCTTGATTATTTCTAATTCAATTACATTATGGCTACAACATATGATTTTTTTTTTTTTTTTTTTTTTTTTTTTTTTTTTT
>PVKE010052659.1:0-10254 GCA_004027555.1 Craseonycteris thonglongyai
TCAAATTATATCCAGAACTTTAACGCCACAGAAATCTGAAAGGTGTGTTATAGGTTAGAATCCAGGAAATGGGGAGACATAGAAGGGAATAAGAATGGAAGCTAAATAAAAATTTGCACTATCTAGTATGGTCCACTCCTTTTAATACCAATAATTTTTCAAGCAAACAAAACTACATTTCTTTCTAATGCAGCCATTCCCTTCTTCAGATGAGAACATGAACATCCAATCTCTTAATTCTTTATACCTACTATATGATATTCCTTCCTCTTCTATTTTAATCACAATTCCACTTTAAGACACTCAGACTAATTTATAAAATTAACCACCACTAGCACAGGGCATACAGTCAATGGTATTGTAATAGTTATGGACAATGTCAGATGGGTAGTAGACCTAGTGGGGTTATCACTTTGTGAGATGTACAAATGTGTAATCGTTATGTTGTTTTATACACCTGAAACTAACTAAAAAATTTTTTTTAAGTTTCTCTAGGGTACTTGTCTACCAAAAAAAAAAAAATAAAAAAAAATTACACTTTAAATAAAAAAAGAGATTAACCACCACCAGCAAATCTCACATAAAAGGAAAAGGAAAAGCAATTGAAAGAAGTTCATGAATACATACAAAAACAAAGCAAGGAAAAAAACATGCATAGCTATGATCCTTTATTCTGCAACTGGTCATGAGGACATCACTTGTGTTCATTACTTCCTTATTCATTTGTTCTCTTTCCCCTCAGAAGTCTCCCAGCTGGTACGGTGACATAAATCAATAATCCTGAAAGGATCTGAGACCTTAACAACACTGTCTGTGTTGGAGAGTTTTAGATTTCCATCAACATTTATCAATGAACATGTGATTACTAGAAAGAACCCCAGAGACACCTCAGGGTTGAAGACATATTATTCCTGACTCCATTGCGTGGCCTCATCACTATTTGCCCTTGTTAATTCCTATCCAGCAGCCCAGCCAGTTCAGTAACCCCCTTATTTTTGTGATGACTTTTTGGCATGATGAACCACAATATCCACATGGCCTTTTCAAGAAACTTGGTAGCATGATGCAGTTTCAAGTTCCTGTTCCCCTAGTGGAAACAGCCCAATGTCATAAGAACAGCAAGTACTTATTTTGCAGTGTAGTTTAGGTTTATTGTGGGAGACAACCCTTTCACTTCAACTGTTTCCTGGTCTCATGTAGTTTGGCCATGGTGGGGGGGGGGGAACAGCTTGGTTTTACTTTTTTTTTTTTTTTTTAAGATTTATTTTATTGTTTTTGACACAGAGAGAGACAGAGAAAAGGGAGGGGGCCCAGAGCAGCCTTCACAGTGCACATCATTAGCCCTGGACACGGCCTCACCCCACACAGGTGGGTGCAGGGCAGAGCAGGGTGGGAGCCGGGCTGGGGGCCACATGGGAGGCACGCCCTAGCTCAGCATACGGGTCCACACAGGTCGGGGCTGGGACTCGATCCTCAGACCCCAGGGCTACAAGGTGAGCTCAGTCTGCTGAGCCATCAGGCTGCCCCCAGCGTGGTTTTAGAACATAGATGGACTTGAAAGACAGCACACTCAGCTTGCTAAGCATTGTTACCCACCTGGGGCTTTGCTTGAGCCTTCGGTACTCCCTCCCACAGTTCTATAAGGCCAGAGGCTTTTGGGTGATGAGGTTCATACTAAAACCGTGGTAGTTAGTGTCTGCCTTATTTCTTTTTTTGTGAAATGGGCCCCTTTAGTGAGCGACACCATGATGAACTAGGTATTCAGAATGTCCAACAACGATAGTGCTGGCAGAAGCACTGCAGGAAGGAAAAGCAAATCTTTATTTGGAATAAACGTTTACTTCACAGAGTACAAATCCCTGGCTACTCCATGATGGAAGGGCCCCCATATAACCAGTCTTCCACAGTGACTGGCTGGTCTCCTGGTGTATAGTAATCCACATTAGGGGCCCCGGGTTGGGCTCTGCTGTTGGCATGTGATTAGCCTGGATGAGAATTCCACGTTGATGAACTCACACATATGGTCCATGTCTGCTGCACAGCTTCTTCATTCATTTTGAACAAGCACTGGAGTAGCTGGGGGCAAGGCTGACATCTGTAGAAGTCTTTTCTTTTTTGTCCACCTAATTCTCAAAAACCTCCTAAGAAGTGGGTGTCTTTGGGGCTAAACATTCATAAGGGAACCCAACATGCTCATACTCTGTGTCCATTCCACGTGGTTCACCCACCCGCAATGTTTGCGAGGAAGAGAGAATGGGATGGTTGCTCCCAGAGCCTAGCTCACTCCCCACTTCCTCGGAGTTTCCTCACTCCCTGCGGATCCTTATCTGCCCGGCGCCCTGGCAGCCGCAGAAGCCCGGGTGGGGACGCGAGCGCCTGGACTCGCGCTCGGGCGGCACGTGGGCACCGAGCCCGCCCGCCGTGCCTCCCAAGCGCGCTGGCCACCGAGGCCGCGGTCCCGCTGGGTCACGGGGCCAGGCGGCAGGACGCAGGCGGGAGGGGGCCGGGCGCCGCCGCGGAAGGCGGAGTCCGCCAAGAAAACGAAACCGAGAGAGAGGTGCCCAGACCCGCTCGGGGTTCGGCGGAGAGCGGCGGCGCGGGTGAGCCGGGACGCGGGAGGTGGCGCGCGATCGCGGGGGCGGCGCCCCCAGCCCGGGCCTGGACGCTGGTGAGAGACCCCCACCTGGCGCCACCGCACCGGGAGCCGTGTCCCAGGCCCGCAGCCCAGGTGCGGGGCCCCTTCCGGATCCGTGCAGCGCGCCAGGAACTGAAACCCTGTGTCTTCTCGCGAAGAAATCTTATCAGAGCAAATAACGAATAGCCCAGGGTGGGGTTGTGGGGAGGGGGATCGAGTGGAAAACAGATGAACCCTATGATTTGACAGAGAGATGGGAAATATGGAGACTAGAATTGCCTGTAGATGGTCTCAGTAACCCCTGGCCCCGCATCACCTTCCTGGGCAGGTGCAGTTGCTTCCCAATGGCCTGGCTTTGCCACCGCCCCAACCCCTTTCCCTACACCCCACCCCAACCCCCCGTTTACCCAACACCGCCTAACGGCCCCCAGGCAAGACCCCTCACCGTTGTTGACACACATCCGAGCACGCACTCCTGCCCCTGGTCTGTGTCTTCTTTCTGGAAAGCTACTTCCCGCTAGGGTGACCAGACGTCCCGCTTTTGGCGGGACAGTTCTGATTTTTAAGTTTGTCCCGTGTCCCGTGGCGTTTTAAAAAAGTCCCGATTTTTGGAAAGAATGCACGACAAGCTAGGGAACGGCGGGAGATAGACCAAAATTGTAATCAAGAACCCCCCCCCCCCCCCCCCCGCCCCGGTCAATGGTGTCCCGCTTTACCAATGTTAACATCTGGTCACCTTAATTATTCCTGCCAGGGCCAAGCCCGCCCGATCCCCTGTCACTTAGAGCAGCCTTTCGTGAACAACCTTCATGTAAGAGAAACCTCACCTTTTCCTCGCTGCCGCCCTTATTTTGCTTCAGTTTTCAACATAGTATCTCTCACTCTGATATTCTTTGTGGGTTTGTCTGCGTCCCTTCTCTAGTAAGTTCACCAGAGCAGGGCCGTGTTCATTGGTATAGCCCTAGCACCTAGCACATAAGGGGCGCTCATTAAATAGTTGTTTGATTAATGATAATTCATACATTCTCTTCTGAATCCCAGATGATTGAGGCTTCCTATTGCAGGTGATTTCTTAAATATATTTTTGTTTATTTATTTTTGACAGAGAGAGAGACAGACAGAGAGAGAGATACAGAGACAGAGAGAGAACTGAACTGGGGGAGCTCCCAGTTCAGCACATGGTTCCGCACGGGCCGGGGCTGGGATTCGATCCTTGGTCCCCAGGGCTGCAAAGTGAGTGCTTAACCCACTGAGCCATTCCGGCCTCCTCTAGGTGATTTCTTCAGTACTAAAAATGCCTTGCCAGTTAGAAGCTAGCAGACACACTGGGAACTTTGAATCGTGGGCAGACTGTGCTCTTTTTCTTCAATTTGTTTATTTGAACCTGAAGACCACAACACTCGGGTGTAGTTTATTCACTTCATTCATCAGATACTACCTGAATGCATGTTGCATGCCAACCATTCTGCAGACCCTCGAGTGGGCTGGGCCCATAGGGTGCACAGTCTGCCCCACAGGGAGGTTGTAAAGTAACTTCTCAGCGTGAGTAAGATGAACATGTAACATTTGTTAGTGAGTATGGTGGCGGTATCTTTTAGGAGATGGTAACATAGTATTGACAAGATTTATTAAAAATAGTTAAAAAGAAACCTACGATTTGTTTCATTCCCCCAAACTTGTTTGTACTTTTTCAAATATGCCAGTTCAGCATCTTATTAGTTTACACATATATTTCACTTAAATTCAAACTGACTTGTCGTTCTGATGATCAGCAGTTACTTAGTAGAGTTAAAAGTGCTGAGAGCTTAAAGCATCTGATAGGACTTCAGTTAAGTAATTTTGCTAAGGACTCTTCCATAACTGCGGTTCTGAGGTCTATGACCCCCTCCAATTTGATGCATGGTCTCATAGGTGTGTCTGAACTAAATAATACTTTGGTTTCTGAAAATGGTGGTGCACCTGAAGGTCCTTATCTGCAACCCTTGGGCCAGGTGTGTTCTGGTATTCAGATATTTTGGATTTTAGAAATGCAATGCAGCAAAAGTCCTGTCTATTCTATAATGCTCTCATCAGGATTTGGGGACAACACTAATAAAACATATTTCTGCAGTGAAATGGATACATAGGCACCAAAGTATAATAAAGACACTAAATATCTCATGCCAGTCTGGGTCTAAACGAGGGGCTACAGATCTACCCAAAACAAAACAAATGTAAACCAAATAAACCTCAGTTTTCAGTGCTTTTTGCATTTTGGAATTGCAAACCAGGTGCATCACTTATTGAGGACCACTGGTGTGCCCGATGCTTTTCATCTGATTTGTTCTTCACAACCTGTCAATCAGGTGTTTTCAGGTCATGAATCAAAGCTTCAGAGAAATGTCTAGCCCAGATCTCTGGTGGCTCTAAACTCTCTCCACCGCACTACACACTTACGCGAAGTATTGCCTTTGCTCAGATCTGTACACTTCCAGCACCCTGCTTCAAGCCACCACCTTTGCCCACCACCATTGCTCACCCAAACCACTGTAGCATTCTCTACTTGGTCCCCCCACTTCTACTCATGCTCTGCTCCCCTTTCCATACCCAGCATACTCTGTTCTCTACATAGCATCAGCATGATCATTTAACCTCAGTCACATCACCCCTCTGCTTAGAACCTTCTGCTGGCTTCCTATTGCTGTTGGATAATATCCACAGCCCTGGCCATGGCCTATGAGAGCTATGTGCTATGGAGCCTGCCCACCTCTCTGACTCATTCGCTACCCTTACCCCTCATTCACTGTGCAGCAGTCCCCTGGGCCTTTTTGTTTATCCCTCCAAAGCCCATACTGGTTCCTGCCTCAGAGTTTCCTCTGCCTGAGATACTCCTGCCTCATATTTTGGTATGATGAACTTTCTCATTGTTCAGGCTTGATTTATTTTTTTATTTTTATTTTTTATATTCTTTTGGTAACATTAGAAGCCTTTTAACGTTTCTTTATTTTCCAAAGACTATATATTTCTTGTCAAGCTTATTGCTATTTTATATATATATATAGATACATATATATATATATATATATATATATATATATGTATCTATATATATACATTCCCAAAATTCACACAAGAAGTAATTTTGTACGGAAATTGCGAACTGTAGCTGCCAAACCATTATTTAAAAAAATATTGCTCAACAATGAAAATGCGTTGTTCTTTCGTGTAGTGCTCCATTTTTAATAACCCTGAACTGTCAGCTGTCACGCTGTCTTTTGTTTTCATTGGCAACACTTTACCACACAAATGATGCAAAATTCAAATCTTGTGTGAATTTTGGGACATCCTTTATAAATATATGAAATATTATATATATATATATTATATATATATATTATATATATATTATATATATATATAATATTTTGATGCCCCTTCCTCATGCCCACCCCCAGTCCTTCCCTCTACCTCCCTAGCCCCATCCCCAGGCTTGATTTAAATACTGCCTCCTAAGGAGGGTCTTCCCTCATCACTGTATCTAAAACCACCTCCCTCATATTTCTGCCCCCACCTATCAACTCACTCTCTAGCCCATACCCCTGTTTAACCTCATAAGAGCCCTATTGGTCATCAGGTCATCATCCACTCCTGTAATTTGTTTTTGCACACATTCTGTCTTGTTTATGTCTCTATACTCAGTGGCAGAACAGTGCCTGATACTTGATAAGCATTTATGTGCATGAAGAAAGGATGCACAGAAAATAACAGGAGAAGATGAGGAGGTTTAGAGTGGAGTATTTAATTTTACTAAATTATTATCTCATTCGACTAGAAACCATTTAAGTGTTTGGCATTTACCACTTGCCACTGGGTATTGGTGATACAAAAATGAGCAACACATAAAACCAGTTGCCCCAAGAGCTCACTGACTACTTTAAAATGCAGTCCAGGCTGTGATTGGAGCTGGGCCAGGTGGAGTGGCAGACCTTCAGAGGGGCATCCCCTCCGGCATCAAAGGCTCTGTTGTTCCTCACACACACTGAGAACTTCCTACTAGATAGAGGATGCAGAGGTTGCATTCCAAGCAAAGAGAAAAGTGTGCAACAAGTTGTGGGGACACAGGTGATCTGGAGATAATTTTATATTCATTTATTCATTATTGAGCCTTTCTTATAAGCCTGGTCCCCTCCCTCTTGTAGCTCGTGTTCTCTTTTGGAAGACAGTTAAATAAGCAATTGCAAATAAAGGGCTGTGGCAGAGCGTCAAACCAGGACCTCTTCTAGGGTTTCTGGGAAATATTGAGCTGAGAGCTAGATGAACTAGAAGTTCAATAGGCAAAGGGAGCAGAAGGGGTGAAGTCAAGAGTAGTTCAGGAGGGAGCATGTTGGACAGAGCAGTTAGGACACTCTGGAAATAGCCAGATTGGAGGTCTACTTTTAAGTACCATTGTTAATACGGGTGGGATATAAAGCTACAAGCCTAGAGGGGATGACCAAGGTAGTGAATGTAAATGCAGCAACGAGGACAGCTGAGGACTGGGCCCTGGGACTCAACATTTAGAATGAAGATGAAGAAGAACCAGGAAAGGAGACAGAGAAGAAGCACCTTGGGGAAAAGGAGGAAAACCAGAAAAGTGTGGTATCTTAGAAGTCCAAGCTAAGAAAGGGACAGAAGGGAGAAGGGAATGAGCAGCCATGTCAAATGCTGGTTTAAGGTCAAGTAGACATGGTCAGAACCAACTGATGAGGAAGCCATTGGTAAACATGATAAGACCACTTTTGGTAGCTTGTGTGGACTATTGATTGGACTGATGTTTTAAAAGATCACAGTATGGCTACTGTTAAATTTTTAAAAATTGAAAATGACAAGTATTGGTGATGATGTGGAGAAGTTGGAACCGATGTGCATTACTGTAGAAATATAAGATGGTGCAGACACTGTGGGAAACAATTTTGGTTGTTCTTCAAAATGTTTAACATAGAATTACCATATAAGTCAGCAATTCTACTTCTAGGTATATACTCAAAATATTTGAAAGTAGGGACTTAAACAGATAATTGTACAACAATGTTCATAGCATTATTTATAATAGCCAAAAAGTTAAAATAATGCAAATGTCCATCAACAGATGAATGGATGAACAAAATGCATTGTATATACATATTATGGAATATTATTCAGCTTTCAAAGGGGAGAAAATTCTGACACATGCTATAATTTTATACAACATGGATGAACTTTGAAGATCTTATGCTAAGTGAAATAACCAGACATGAAAGGACAAAAGTTATATGATTCCACTTATTTGAGATACCTAGGATAGGCAGATTCATAGAGATGGGAAGTGTTGTTGATTACCAGAGGCTGAGAGGAAGGGGGAATTAGAAAGTTATTGTTTAATGTGTACAGACTTTCTGTTTGGGAAGATAGAAAGAATTCTGGTGATGGATGGCAATGATTCAACATTCTGAATGTGTTTAATAACTGTGAACTGCACACTTAAAAGAGTAAATTTCATGTTATATATATTTTATCACAATGGAAATAAAATCATAATGGCAGCAGGGTAGAGAAGGAATTTCAGTTGCTGTGAGGGACAGGTTCTGAGGTTTTTGCAAGCAGTCCAGGAGTGAGATGGTGGTGGTTTGAACCAGGATGATGGCTATTGACATTGTTGAGAAGTTGGAGGATTTTGGGGTCAGGACTTATTTACAGATTAGAAACAGGGAAGTGAAATGTCAACAGTGCCTCCCAGATTCATGGCTTTCAGACATGGATGGTTGTTGGAGTCATTTTCTGAGAAAGGAACCTCAAACCAGCTTAAGGGAAGGTCATAAATGCAGTTTTGGACCCTTTGAGTTTGAAGTTCTTTGAAGACATCCAAGTAGAGATGTTGGATAGAAAAATCTGAAACTCAGAGACAGTTTCATACGTGATATGTAACCTTTAGAGGTAATGATAATAGATGATCAGTGAAATCATGGATGTGAAAGAAATCACCTTGGGAACAAAGTGTAGAGCAAAGAGAATAGAGTTTTTGGAATGCTTGGGGACCTCCAGCATTTAGTGCCTATAAAGATTCAAAAGTGTTAGGAAGAAAGCATGGCCATGGAAGAAGGAAAATCAAAAGAGCTTTCCAACAAGAAATGAGAGGTCAGCTGAGTCTGCTTTCTGTCTCCATGGATTTACCTATTCTGGATGTTTCATATAAATGGAATCATACCATATGTGGCCTTTTGTGTCTAGCTTCTTTCAGCTGACATGTTTTGGGGATTTATCCATGTTGTAGCATGTGCCTACATTTCATTCCTTTTTATGGCTGAATAAGATTGTGTGTGAAAATACCACATTTTGTTCACCATTCAGCAGTTAATGGACATCTGGTTTGTTTCAAATTTTTGGCTATTGTAAATAATGATGCTATGAACATTCCTATATAAGCATTTGTTTGAAAACCTGATTTTTAATTCTTTGGGTACTGGCCTAGGAGTGGAAAAACTGAGTAATGGTAATTCTAAGCCTAACTTTTTGAGGAACCATCAAATTATTTTCCACAGGGGCTGTACTCTTTTGCATTCTCATTGGCAATATTTGGAGGGTTGCAATTTCTCTACAACTTCATCTGTATTATTATTATTATGACTATCACTCTCATTCTGGTGGGTGTGAAATATCTAGTTGTGGTTTTGATTTGCTTTCCTCTAAATGGCTAATGATGTTGAGCATCTTTTCATGTACTTGTTGACCATCTCTATGTCTCACTTACAAATGTCTGTTCTAGTCCTTTGCCTATTTTTTAATTGGGTTGTAATTTTGTTGTTGAGTTATAAGAGTTCTTTATATATTTTGGATACTAGGCCTGAATTGTATATATAATTTATGAATTCCCCATTCTGTAGATTTTTTTTCACATTCTTCACAGTTTCCTTTGATATATAAGTGTTTTAATTTAGATGAAGCCAGTTTATCTGTTTTCTTTGGTTGTTTGTACTTTTGCTGTTGTAGCAAAGATTCCATTGCCAAATTCAAGGTCATGAAGATTTACTGTGTTTTCTTCTCAGAGTTTTAATAGTTTTGGCTCCGATATATAGATGCTGTATCCTTTAGATTTTGTGTATAACTTAAATCATTGCTACTGTCTTGGTCCAGTGAGACCCATAAACTGAGATCATAATTTACCTAGGTATATTGTCCTAAAGCTGACTTCTGCAAATTTTAAAGGGAGGATTTTTGGAATTTCATAGAATCTATTTCTATATAGCTAAATCCATCAGGTTTTCATAAACCTTACTTTACATGTGTAATCTTAACCTTTTTCTTCTCAACATAAAGAATTCTAATTCTACTCCTGCAGCCTTTCTACTATCTGAAGTAGGTGAACAAACTTGTAATTGATACTCAGTAGAAGCAGAGAGCAGAGTTAAAAAGAAGAGGGGAAAGTCGGGACGGCTCAGCGGGTTGAGCGCTCGCTTTGAGGCCATGAGGACCGAGGATCGAATCCCGGCTCCGGCCCAGGCAGGACCCACATGCTGAACTGGGGAGTTCCCACAGTTCGGTTCTCTAACTGTCTCTGTCTCTGTCTCTCTCTCTATCTGTCAAAAAGTAAAATAGAAATAACTATGCACTGAAGACAAAAAGAT
>PVKE010052660.1:0-10270 GCA_004027555.1 Craseonycteris thonglongyai
AAAAAAAAAAAAAAAAAAAAAAAAGGGCAACTAAATAGAATTCAATCTTAAGGTCTAACAATAAAATTACTTAAAATTTGCTCAATCATATGCCTGGTGTGGTGGTGACTTCTCATTTGGCCACCACAATAAAAGGATTGGGGTACTAAGGGAGAGGAGAGAAAGGGACAGGGAGAGAGAAAGATAGAGAGAACGAGCACGTCACACAGTCTTGGTGTCTTTTATGACTAAGCTTCTAAAGCTACTTAGTGTCTTTTCCACCCCATTCTACTCAGCAAAGCATCCAAATTTCAGAAAGAAGGGAGAGAATCCACTTCTTCATGACAGAGTAGTATCACTTTTCTTCTGCCTTAAGAGTTCATTTCATGTTTCTTGTAACAGATTCAATGGCAACAAATTCTCTCAGCTGCTTTGTTATTGCAGTTATTGTTGTCTCAAAATGTTATTATTTTAGATATTTTTGCTGGATATACAATTTTAAGTTTATAGTTTTCTTCTTGCAGGGATTAACCTCATTCCAGTGTTTTCTGATTTTCATTTGTTCTGATGAGAAGTCAGTAAATTTTTATCTTTCGTGTTTTGTATGTAATGTACCTTTTTATCCCCTGGGCTTTTACGATTCTTCTCTATATCACTGGTTTTCAGATATGATGTTTCCTTTCTTGTTTAGAGTTAGTTGAGCTTCTTGGATTTGTGAGTTTATTTTTTTTAATCAAATGTGGACAAGTTTTGGCTATTATTTCTTCAAATATTTCCTCCTCCTGAAGCTTCAATTATACATATTTTCGACTACACGGCATCAAGACACTAAAGTACTATTCATTTTTTTTGTCATACTTCAGTTTGAATAATTCTGCTATTTAAGTCCAGTATCTTTTTATCTGCACTGCTGAATGCATTCCTGAACCCATACAGTGGAAATTTTATTTCAGATGTGGAAATCTCTAGAGCTACCAATATATATTTTGTGACCTCAACCTCAAGAGCAAAATAATGTGCAATTTAATAATTATAAAGGTCTATATTAATTTGAGCTCTTTCATTACTACATTAGCTTTTTCTTACTCTTTTGAAGGCAATATGATTTTGGTAATGTTCGGAGCCCTGTAAAGAACTTCCTCCATGATGTTGCAAGCTACCTTCTTGTTGATAAACTACAGGAAAGAATTGTGTTAGTTTCTTTCTATTTTATTTTCTGTGACTTTTGCTATAATACTAAACTACTAAATTGAAACAAAATCAATGATCTAAATGCCAGCTCCAATCATCCTTTCTCATTCCTAATATTCTATGTGTCATATGTATGGGGCTACATGAACAATTATGCACAATACCTTCTTCATAGGATGTTATAGTTGAAGATTAGAAAATAAAATAATTCATTTGTAAAGTGCTTAATAGAGATATACAAATAATGTTAAATATCCACATATAAGAACTACCTATGCAAGCCTAGAAAGTTAAAGTAAGCTTTGTAAATAAATAGTATCATTACTGTGATGCCCACTATTGCTTACATTTCTAAGAGAACACTGTCTGGTCTTTCAGATGAATTAGTTTTCTTATGTTAATAAGGCAAACAAAACTATATAAACTAAATTTTTTTCCCATTGATTTCAAACTTCCAGATAAAATTAAAAAAAAAAAATTAAAAAAAAAAAAATAAATAAAGAAGAAAAATGCAAAGTAAATGATTGGCATATCCAACGCCCCACACACCAGCTGACTGCTTCTGCTTTATTAAAATATTAATATATATATTTTTTGTTCACTAATTTGGAGTATAATAGCAATACATGCTTATCGTAGAAATTTAGGAAAGTACAAAAAAAGGACAGCAAAAATAAATTCACCCATTATGTTATACTACAAGATAATCACTATTACATTTTGGTCCATGTGTGTATAGACATTTACTTTTTAAAAAATGAACTAGTGCATTATACTCTATGAATATACAACTATTTGCTCCTTAATTAACTCCTCTTTAATTAACTCCTACTCTTTTAATTAACTCCTACTGCTGTACAATAAAGTTGTTTTCAAAGAGCACAGTAAAATACTTCTTGATAATACACTTAGAAGAAATTTCTGGAAATGTAATCTCTTGGTCAAAGGGCACATACATATATAAAGCTTTAGTTACAATTGCTTCCAGAAAGATAGCACCAAGATGTTGGACTAGAACAACTGCTGAGTCCCTCTCCAAAAATCAACTCCAGTAAAAACTATAGAGAGAAAAAGCCAAGAAATAAGAAAATGTAAAATGTCCTAGGGAAGGCTGGGTGATAGAAAGGACTGTTTTGAACTGATAAACGTCCTTGGGTTTAGAACCAGACGTCCTAGGGCAGGAGGCAGCCTTAATAGGCTGTGAGAGGACAAAACAGAAAATGAACTATTAGAGTTCTGTTTTCTGCTTTTGATTCTACCCTGTCATTGGCTTGAGATGAAAAAGTACCCCATATCTTAGGTGGGGGACTACTAACCTTGGGCAGTTGTCTCCTTGCCCTTACCTACCAAGCCATAGAGCTGCTGAATTGCAATCACCAGCTTAGATGCTGCTTGTCCATGGTGGGATGGGAGAGTAGGGGGAGATGGTGAAGCATAGCTGAGGAATCATTTTGTTGACTTGATAAATTACTAACTATGAACTGGGGTTTCTACCTATCTCCTTTTCTCTGAGCTCACTGAGAATGACATGAACTGGTTGCTAGACTACCCCCTTATATAATGCTGGACATAGTAGCCAATATACCCTGGAAAAATTATCTTACAGGTCAAAATATGAAGATATCTCAGAGCACATCTAATTTTAAAGTAAAATAACATATTGGCATACAGAATCTAAGAAAAGCAGAAATACAAGTCTGATGACCCAAGAATTTAAAATTAGCCTAATAAACATATTGAAAAAAGATAAAGGAACATATGAGTAATATAATAAAAACAAGAAAACAAAAGAGAAAGCAGAAATATAACATATTTATATTTAAATATGAAATCTTAAATATAAGATCATTTATTTAGAAAAATGTACAAAAAATCTAATATTTGAAACATATAGATTGGATGAATAGTAGGAACAATGTGTAAAATAAATTACTGAATTTGAAGACCAGTTTGAGGAATCCTCAAGACTAAGGGAAGGACAAGGAAATAAAAAATACAAAGAAAAGCTAAGGGATTGTCAGTGCTAACATACAAATAGCAAGGTCACAGAGAGAAAAATAAAATGATGGTGATAGGAAAAAAGGACCATGAATTTTCGAAGTATTGAAAACTTAAAAAAGCTTTCAAAGAAAACTCATAAAAATCCTCAGAATCAGATAGTTTTATATGAGCTTTAACAAACATTTAAGAAACAATAAATTCTTATCTTATAAAGCTGTTCCAAAATATAGAAAAAGAATAAAAGCTGCCCATCTCAGTTTCTAAGGCTAATGTAATCTTAAATGTAAAACCAGATGAGAAAAATGAAGAAGAAAAATTATAGCACATTTCACTTTAAGAATAGATTCTAAAATCCTAAATAAAATATTTGCTAACCAAATAAAATAATGTATTAAAAATAATACACCATGATTAAGTGATGTGAAAATAGGAATGCAGGAATGGTTTAACATGATTAATTTTATCCATAAAATTCATAGCATCAATGTGCCACAGGATAAATATGGTATGATTATTTTAATGATGCATAAAAAACACATTATGAGGTTCAATAACTATTTATAATAAGAAAAGCAAACTAGAACCTTTCTTAAGTTGCTAAAGGTTATATAAGAAAAACCATCAGTAAACAATATACTAAGTGATAAACTAGATGCATCATCCGCTTCAAAACTGGGCATAAGATGAGGCTGCCCACTGTCACTACTGTTGTTTAACATAGTCTCAGAGGAACGGACCAGAGATATTGAAAAGAAGAAAGAAGTAAAAGTATGAGAATGAGAAGGGTAGAAATAAAATTGTTGGGGAACACATGATGGTTCAGTGAGTTAAGAACTCGCTTTGCAGTCCCGGGGACAAAGCATTGAATCTCGGCCCCAGCCCAGGCCCTGTGGACCCATATGCTGAACTGGGTGGGGTGTGATTCCCACGCGGGAGGGCCCCCAGTTCGGTTCTTGCCCCCTGGTTTGGCCCCTGGTTCGAGGGGGTGTGCTTCCCATGCAGGAGGCCCCCAGCTCAGTTCTTGTCCTGCATGGCCCCCGCCCACCTGTGTGGAAGAAACCATGTTGCAAACTGAGGACATACAACTATGGAGACTGCTCTGGGCCCTCCCCCTCCTCTCTGTCTCTGTCTGTTTCTCTATGTCTCTGTCAAAAACAATGAAAAAATCTTTTTAAAAAAGAAATAAAACTGTCACTATTTTTAATTGATACATGATCATTTATCTAGAGAAAAGAAAAACCTATTAAGAATAAGAGTTCAGGGAAGCCGGGATGGCTCAGTGGATTAAGCGCTCACTTTGCAGCGCCGGGGACCGAGGATCGAATCCCGGACCTGGCCCGTGTGGACCCATGTGCTGAACTGGGGAGTTCTCCCAGCTCAGTTCTCTCTCTGTCTCTGTATCTCTCCTCTCTCTCTCTCTCTCTCTCTCTCTCTCTCTCTTTCTCTGTCAAAACAATAAAAATTAAAAAAAAGAAAAGAAGAAAAGAATAAGAGTTCAGCAATGTTGTTAGAATACAGATCAGATTTGAAAACTTCAGTATCATTTCTTTATACCAGCAATAGAAAGCAAGAGATATTTTTAACTGAATAATTAAAATGTTAACGTCTACTTAAAAAACATCGTGCACAAAATTAAAAAGTTGAAAGAATGGAAGCAGATACTTTTTAACATCTAAAACTGAATATCTAGAATATATAACAAACTCTTAAAAAACAATAATTAAAAGACAGAGGCCAATATGAAAAATAAATAGTGTGTACAAGCAATTTGAGAGGTGAGAAGTCAAAGAGTCAACAAGCATATAGAGAAAATCAGCCTCACTGGTGATAAGAGGAATTCAAATTAAAACATTGAGCTACAAAATTATACACATTAGACTAAAAATAGAAAGCTAGAGAATGTCAATGGTTGGCAGCCATGAGGTGGGTTATTGCTGGTGATAGTGTGAACCAAAGTATTTGGTAGAGCATCTGGCAAGACTTGGTCCCCAATTAAATAAAAAACGGTATGTCCTATTACTATTACTCAGCAATTCTGATCCTGGGTATATATTCCAAAAAAATCCACACAAAGTTCCATAAAAGGACAAGTATGAGGACGTTCATCATGGCATTGTTTGTTGTAATAGGAAATTGGAAGCAATTTGAATGGCAATCACTGGCTAATATGGACAGTTAAAATATGGTAGCTATAAAATATGCAATACAATGTAGTAGTTAGAAGCAATATAAACATGACAACATACATAAATAAGAAAAACATAAGATTAAACTGACTGACTGAGATACATAGCACAATACCTTTTATGCACATTAAAATTTCATGTACATAACTGAGGGTGGGGCAGGATAGAAATAATAGTGAAGATAAGCTCAACCATGAGGATAACTGCTGAAACTGAGAGATGGGCAAATGGATGTTAAAAATATTATTTTCTATTTTTGTTTTATTTATTTGAAAATTTCCATTTAAAATATTTAAAAAATACATGTATATAAAACAAGAGTCATATTATCTAAATACAAACAAAAGAGACAGTGAATTCGATAATTATTAGATTATCATATTACAATAGTTTCCTGTGGGTCAAGGTAGGGAGCATGGGAATGGAAATGACTCAAAAATATGTAAACAAATAAAATAAGTGCTTTGCATGGATTAGTGATGACAGTGTGCCATGAACTGAGGAGTGTAATTTACGTACTCTCTATGCAAAAGGTCCACTAAAAAAAGAAAAAAATTCGTTTTTTACATTAATCAGAAGGATCTGTTTTAGACTGTGGGGATGAACTATAAAAACAACTGTCTAATTATTATAATTCAGAAAATAATTGAATAGCTGTTCCAAGTAACAAATGCACCATATATAACTACAGAAATTATTTTAAAATAAGTAATATCATTTATATTTTCAAGAGAAGACATTTCTGACAATAATATTCATCAAAGAAAACTAGCAAAATAACTACCGGTAAACTGCTAACCACAAATTAAGGAGAAAAAAATAGATTCTAAGTACTTTCATTCTGGAAGAATAAAGAAAAATAGAACAAAAGAAAACAATTTCCCTACCAGTAGCTGTACAACTGTTTTATTTGGTTTACAGTGGCAAAAGGGGATTTTTTCCATAGGCAAAATGTTATTCTGATATTGAAAAATTAGACCTTTTCAAAATCAGTATTTCTGGTTTCTTTGGAAAAAAATATGAACTATGATTTTACTGGTTTCTTAATCCCACTTAGAAAGGATTCTAGAGCTGAACAAAGTGCTCCATATGCAGGTCACATACTTTCCAATGTTTAATTGTACCCATCTGACATGTAATATTATTTATTTTTTGCATTTTGTATCTCTAATGTCTCACTTAGAATTTTAACAAAATTTATTTAAAAATTTACTTAGTAATGTAAACATGTAATATCACTGGAGGCATTAACAGAACATGCTAAGTTAAAGAATACAATAGGTCAAGATAAATCTTTGGGGACTCAAGAAATTGTGAAAAAAGGTTTGGTATTCAGAGGTAATACTATGAATATTTTAAAGTACAACAGGTATTTTTGGAGTGGTTAAAGAACAAGTTCTTAACATGGGTAAGGAACTGATTAATGGATTCATTAAAAAAAGTGCAGTGGTTTGTCGTTCTTGTTTAATTACTTTTTTCTTATTAATCTTCACTGATTGAGTTGTGCTCACAGTTTTGATAAAAGCTATTTCACTTTTCAATTTTTCTTAACTGCTTTGCACTCTTCCATAATAATATATCAATTTTATCAACTGCCTGTTGTAAATGAAATTTGATACTTCCTGTCAAGATGGTGTTGTGGCATAAAATTTTGTGTTTGATTATGAATGAACATGGTGATATATATGATCACTTATATAGGGCCAGTGATAAGAAGTAAGCAAGTTTAGCAAGTTCAATTACAATTTGGCAACCTTAACCATTTAAATGAGATTATTTATGAGGCTTTAGTTATTATTTACCTTGAGTGTCTATCTTTTAAAGATCTTGTCTGTAAACCATATAACCTTCAACATCTACTTCCCACATGCAGAAACTGATATCCTTGATGAGCATCTAAAAGACAAACAAAAAACATAAATTTGAGGTTATAAATATTGTTTCATTTATTTTAAATATAACAGCCGATCTTAAAATTATGCTTTATGATTTTAATAAGTTTAGGAAGAGGGAGGTAGGTATGTATCATCAGATATGTTTTATGTAAATAATGTAACAATAATAAGATTTTCACTTTAGAAGAATCAGAAGGTTCTGTGGAACAGGTATTTTGATCCAGTCTAGTACTTTCTATAGTACTAATTTTATCTGACTGCCTAGTTTTTATGAACATTTTTAAGAAATATAATCTTAAAGGCATTGACTCTGATGTGTTACATGCACATATCCCTAGTCTATAAAATAACTTCCTTGTTCAAAATACATAAGTAAAAAAACTATTGATTACATTTGAATTGCCTAAAAAAGGCCCAAATCATAGAATTCCATTAGTTAAATATTCTTTCCTCATGAAACATCAAAGTTTCATTCTTTTTATTATTTAAACTGTCCAGTCAGTGCTTTACACTAACTAGTGAGGCTTAGCAGAGGTTTTTTAAAGAGAAATTGCTTCTAATAGAGAAACAGGATTATTCAGGAAAAATGTGCTTTGCTGGAAGAATTTCATTCTGATTTCCTTTGATTTTTTTAAATCGGCCAGAGACAAGCTTTTAGAAAAACAGGATTTGGATGCTACAGTGTCATACCTTTAGCACATAACATGCTATGGCTTCCCAAGCCAAATATCAAAAATTTTCACATTAGTAACATCATTGCTTCTTTTGATCATTAGTGTAGATCCCTGTTTCTCAGTTGCTGCTGCACATTAAAAACACTTGGAACTTTTAAATACATGAGACTCATTCTATTCCTTAGCTTGATTTATTTGGAATAATGTGGGACCAGAGGCCTAGGTATTTTTAAAAAGCATTAAGGAAGAGCTGTTCTTCAGGTAACAAAGAATCTCATTGCACTATTTGACCTTGTTTCTACAGATTAACTAGTAAGATGCTACCTTCAAAAAAAAAAAAATACTGTCTACAAAGGTCTATGAAAACTATTTAGGTACCTGCTAATTTGACTACTAAATATTTAAAACAACTTCAAAGCTTCCATGACACACTTAAACACACAAATGTGTCTCAAAAACTACGTAATACTATATATTATGTGAATCTATGCATGACATATAAAAAATAGTGGTTGCAGTGAATCTCAAACTATAATTCACTTAAGGACCAGAAGAACTATTTTAAAATGTAGATTCCTAGGTAACATGCCCAGAAGTTCTGATTCAGAAGAACTAGGCTAAGCCCATGGATTCTATATGTAAAGACATCTCTGGTAATTATAATGCAAAGGTCTACAGTATCTGTAAAACAGTGCTCTAAGTGTTTCTGAACACCGTCTACTAATAGAGCTTCATATTAAAATATAATCAATCTCAAGACCCACTGGGTAAGAAATAACTTTAAACAGAGTAAATATGACTTCAGCAATAAATCAATGTAGAAAGACTAAAATAATGTTTATGGATTATATGTTTTATAAGCTTTGCCATCCTAAGTAAACTGTGCAAATAATCAATAAAATACTTGTGGCAAAAAAAGACAACTCTAGGTTTTATTCTACACTGAAAATTTAACCTAGAACCTCATATAAAACTAGAAACATATACCTTTACAAATTACGGTTTTCAAGTTTTTTTGGTAGATAACCAGAAGAGGGATTGATTAGTGGGTTGTATGGCAATTATGCTCTCTCCATGTCTCAGAATTAAACATTTTTGTCTCTAATTTAGTGTGTGTGGGGGTGGGGTGGGGTAGGGAGCTCTTAGGGGAAGCTCTTCTAGCATCATTTGCTCTGTTTAAATATAAAGTCAAAAATTTTTAAAGAAAAAATCTCAATTCATTTTCCTCAAGAACACACATACACTAACTTACAAATAGAACATGAAATAAATTGTTAACATTTTAGTTTTGAAAATTCTTATGAACCGGTCCAGAAATACTTTGCAATAACAACAATATATTCCTACACATAAACTCCTTAGATTCTTTCTGGAAAAGTCTAATAAACACAGGTAAATATCTGAGTCTGCTATACATAAAGATGGTGTTCTCAATAACTACAAAAACTTTTAAGAAAACTGTACTTATTTTCTCTTACCTACCTAGTTTGGAAGTACTCCTAAAGAAGTAAGTATTCTTTCTATGCAAGTGCTGCTGAAAATTTCAGATATATCTATTACATTAACACCAATCCTCACTTTATGACTACAGTTGATATTTCCCCTAGGTCTAGTGCTGCTTAATAGCTGGTAAACAGTCATGGACTCCCCAAATGTATTTACCAATAGAGAGCTAGCTATTCCACCTCTCAAATCTACAGAATGGGCTGCACATCTGCTTCTGTGGTTTGCAGCTATGAAATGAAGTCCTTGTATCTTTTGTCAAGACTCTTATTATCTAACCCCAGTTACCTTTTGCTGTTTCTCATCTCTTGGTTGACCAAAGCTTGGCTCAAATACTGCTTCCTCTTTGAAGGAACTTTCCATCAGTCTGAAACTAAAAATCTTTCTCTTCTGATTTCCTACACTAATTAGTGCAAATTACCTAGCTAATTAATCAGGTACTCATTTATAATCCCTATATTTCTATCTTTTGATCTTATTTATGTGGTATGTTTCTTTTACTCCCTCAACTAGATTATAATTTCCCAGCAAATCCTAGCCTGAAAGCATTTAATAAATATGTGATTTTATTTGTTGCTTTTTCTAGTAACTGAGTTTACTATTTTACAGTGATTGGGTGAGGCACCCAGCTTTTCTCTTTAATAGTTTATTACTGTGAATTATTATTAAAATTGTAATCTCCTTATGGTGCTTGAACTTTCCCATCTGTTCTGAGGACTACTGCAGCTAACTCTCTTAATGTTCCATAATTCAGGTAATTTTGGTTAACTGAGAGTAATGGTGTAATAATCAGCATTACTAATAACATGAATTAGCAAGAATACACTCTTTTTCAATAAAT
>PVKE010052661.1:0-10265 GCA_004027555.1 Craseonycteris thonglongyai
ATTTCTTGTTGAGGTCATTTAACTGTGTCTGGGTACTTTGCCAGCATTGAGTGAGCTCTCTGAGTGTCTTGATTAATGCAGCCCTGAATTCTGTTTCACTTAGATTTGATTCCAAGTGTGCAAGGTCCTTTACTAAAGACTGCCCCTGATCTTCTGGAGGGGCTTTGGATTCTGAGGTGTGCATTGTATTTGATGGGGTTCTTTTTGCTTTACGCATGAGTTTGTTTTCCCTCTGGGGGTTTTCCTATCAGATGGGCTTCTCTTTATTTTTTCTTTTGGGCTTAGTTGTCGGAGAACGAGATTTTGGGAGAGGGTTGGGGAAAGCAGACAGCTTCTGTGTCCTGGGGCACTTCAGGTTGGGGTCTTAGCTGTTAGATAGCAGGGTAGTAAAGGTGTGGCCAGGGGTGGGGGCATGTGAGTAGGAGCTAAGGCAGGCCTGAGACACAATAGCAGATTCCTCTTTCAGCAGGGGGGCTGGTGGTTCAGTGGGGGCGGGGCGCAGGAGCTCTCGTCTTTCTCTCCTCTGCCTGGCTGCCCCTCCTTCAATTGTATCTGTAATGCACGCCCGCAGGGCAGCACTTGGATGGGCTGGGGCTTGGCAGAGGCCCTGGTCGGCCGCGCAGTCCCGCGCACTTGCAATGACCCCGAGGTGACCCAGTCGGCAACCCAGTTGCACGAGCAGGCTGCAAAGCCCCAGAGTCCCAGTGGGCGGGACGCCAAAAGCCCGGTAGTGCACTCGCGAGCTGGCAGCGGTGCCGCAGCAGCCTGGTGGGTGGGGCGCCGATAGCCCGGTTGCGCACTTGCACGCTGGCAGCGGTGCTGCAGCGGCCTCCTGAGCGGGGCACCAAAAGCCCAATTGCATGCTGGCAAGCAAGCAGTGGTGTTGCGGCGGCCCCGTTGGCGGGGCGCCGAAAGCCCTGTTGCACACTTGCACGCTGGCAGCGGTCCCGCAGCGTCCCAGTGGGCGGGGCACCGAAAGCCCAGTTGCGCACTTGCACGCTGGCAGTGGTGCCGCAGCGGCCTGGTGAGCGGGGCACCAAAAGCCCAATTGCGTGCTGGAAAGCAAGCAGCAGTGTTGCGGCGTACCGGTGGGCGGGGCGCTGAAAGCCCAGTTGCGCTCTGGCAGTGGTGCAGTGGTGGCCTAGTGGGCGGAGTGTCGAAAGCCCGGGTGTGTGCACTCAGCAGTGCCACAGCGGCCCAGTGGGCGGGGCGCTGAAAGCTGTGTGCGCACAGGCCGTAACTCGGGCGGCAGCCGCTCTATGTTCCTGGCTTTGTTGAGACCGCCCGATTCACTCTAAGCTCGTCCAATGCAGCTATGCCCACTCAAGCCCCAGCCCTCACTTCAAGAGCCTCGTCTTCAGAAGGCGCTCCTTCACAGTCAATCTCCTCAGGGGTGCTGAGCTATTGTGGGCTGGTGCCCTGCTCTCACCCTGCCCGCCGGGAAGTGCAGCCGCCCTGCTCCACAGTCCCTGTTCCACTTTAGGCTCTGTGATCTGATTAGGGCACTGTGTGCTGTCCCTTGAGTTCGGATGTTAAATTGTCCACATTCTTGTGGGGCTTCCACACTTCCTAGGTCTCGGCTTCCAGCCCGCCCTCTATCCAGCTCCACTTTGACCGTAGTCCCCCAGTCCCCTTTGTTTTTGCCAACCCCGGGCCGCGCTCCGAGTCTCTGTCCTGGAACTGCTGCTTCCTTTTCCCTCTCCCGCTCTCCCCTTTTTCCTCTAACCTTTGTGTGTTGTTCTGCGTTGTGTGGTTCTCTTAGTTGAGGTTTCTTCTCAGGGTTTCCCCTGTGGATTCTCCTCTGTTCACAAGGCCCTTCCCAGGCAGTTATCGGCATTCTCCTCTCATGCCGCCATGTTTGATCCTCTTTCGGAATGCTGGTCTTATGCTGGGGAATTTCCTCAGCTTCCATATATCTGAAAATGCCTTAATTCTTCCTTCAAATTAAAAGGTTAATTTTGCTGGATATTTAATTCTTGTCTGAAAATTTCTCTCTTTTAATATTTTGAAGATTGGGCTCTACTTTCTCCTGGCTTGCAGAGTTTCTGCTGAGAAGTCTGATGATAGCCTGATAGGTTTTCCTTTGAAAGTTATATATATTTTGTTTCCCTGGCAGCCTTGAGGATTCTTTCTTTGTCCTTGGTTTTTATCATCTTTAGATGTGCCTTGGAGAAGATCTGCTAGGGTCTAGGTAGCTAGGGCTGGTGTTTTCCTCTTGAATTTCTCTTTCCATAGGTTAGGTAAATTCTCATCTACTATCTGATTTAAAAGGCTCTGAGAAAATTCCATCTCAATTTCTTCTGGTGCCCCTGTTATTCTAATGTTGTTCTTTCTGATGGAGTCAGAGTTTTTGTAGGGCTCTTTCATTTCTCTTGACTCTCATATCCCTTTCTTCTTCCATTTGTGAAATTTCCATGTTTCTATCTTCGATGTCACTAATTCTTTCCTTCAGTTGGTCAGCCCTTTTTCCTATGCTTGTTCTTTTCTCAGCACTCCCATTATGCCTTTCACTTTTTTTTTTTAAGATTTATTTTTATTGTTTTTGACAGAGAGAGAGAGAGAAATACAGAGACAGCTAAAAGGTGGAGAGCCTAGAACAGTCTCCATAGTTGTACATCATTGGTTTTTCCCACATAGTTTTATCCCACAGGTGGGCGCGGGGCTGCACAGGCCAGGAACTGGGCTGGGGTCTCGCCCCAGTGAGAACTGAACTGGGGGCACTCCCCAGTTCAGCATATGGGTCTGCACAGGCCGGGGCCGGGATTCGATCCTCGGTCCCTTGGGCTGCAAAGTGAGCGCTTTACCCACTGAGCCATCCCAGCTTCCCCGTGCCTTTCATTTTGAGGTGTTCCTTTTGGTTCTGCTCTAACTTCTCAATTTTGTTGGTAAAGTATTCATTTTGATCAGAAATTTTCTTATTGTGGTCATTTAACTGTGTCTGGGTACTTTTGCCAGCATTTACTGAGCTCTCTTAATGTCTTGAGAATTGCAGCCCTGTTTCACTTCGATAATTTGCTTCCAAGTCTTTAAGGTCCTTTTCTAAAGATTTTTCATATTCTTAAGTAGTACCTTTGTATTCTGAGGAGTTCATTGTACTTGATGTGTTTTTTTTTTCACCTTAGACATGAGTATGGTTTCCCTCTGGGGGCTTTCCTAGAAGGTGGGCTTCTCTTTTTTTTTTTTTTTTTCTGTCCCAACTTTTAGTCTCAATGCTCTTCCTCTTTGGGAGAGTGAGGTGGGCTGTGGTCTCAGTGCAGCCTGGTATGTCTCTGCTGTGTAGCAGGTTGCAATAAGGGCTCAGTTGAGGGGCCACAAGTTTTGGGAGAGTGTTGAAGGAAGCATTCAGTTTCTGTGTCCTGAGGTTGCACTCCAGGTTACTGGCTTGGCTGATAAAAGACGGAGCCGTGGAAGTGTGGTTGGTGGTGGGAAAGTGTGGATAGGAGCTGGGATGGGCCTGAGACACAAGAGCAAATTCCTCTATTAGCAGGGGGTTGGTGGGCCAGTTTGTGCGCTGTCTTGACCCTTTAACTGGGGCACGTTATGTTTTCACAGATTTGGATTTAGAGTCAGTCATACCCAGAGACAGTTTTTGTTTGGGTCCATGGTACTAGGCTTTAGGGTGCTAGCCCATCTGTTATAGAGCCATGGGTAGGGGGAGCTGGCACGAGGTTCAGCCCTGAAGTTTCCTCCCCAGCCTTTTTCAGAAGGGCATTTTGCCTTCCTGACTGTGCTCCTAGTCTCACTATCAGTCAGAGACCATTCACTCTTTTGAGTCTGCACTTCTGGGCTTCAGGTGCTGACCCCACTGGGTGGGTGCCTGGCATGCCAGCATAGCCAAGATAAGAACCCAGATTCCACTGTGGGCAGGGAAGTCTGCCCACCAAATCAGAGGCGAGTGGCTCAGTCTTCCTCCTTCCTCTGCTCTGCTCAGGCTGCTCTTTCACTTTAAGAGCCCTTGGCTAGGAAAGCAGCTCCCTAAGAGCCGATTCTATTGAGCTCAGCTGTGCCCC
This sequence comes from Craseonycteris thonglongyai, assembly GCA_004027555.1. Classification (NCBI taxonomy): domain Eukaryota; kingdom Metazoa; phylum Chordata; class Mammalia; order Chiroptera; family Craseonycteridae; genus Craseonycteris; species Craseonycteris thonglongyai. The sequence goes on from PVKE010052661.1 coordinate 4,011, forward strand.
TTCTGTAGGCCAGTGTCGTGGTGTGCGGAGCTGCAGCTGGCAGGCTGGTGCCCTGTTCTTTCACTGCTCTGGGAAGTTTAGCCACCCCTGCTCCATATTCCCTATTCTACCTCAGGCACAGTGATCTGAGTGGGGCACAGCTGCCCCTTGGGTTCAAATATTAAATTGTCCAGTCTCATGGGGCTTCCACTCTCCTTGGATCTCGGCTTCCAGCCCACCCAGGATCTAGCTACACTTTGACCATAGTCCCCCAGTCCCTTTTCCTGCCAGCCCCGGGTTGCGTTCCGCATCTCTGTCCTCATACTGCTCCTTCCCCTTCCCTCTCCTGCTTGCCCCTTTTTCCTCTAACCTTCAGGTATTGTTTTGCATTGTGTGGCTCTCTCAGTTGAGAATGTTTCTAAGAGTTTCCCCTGTGGATTTCCCTTTGTTCAAAAGTCCCTTCCCAGGTAAATATTGGGGTTCTCTTCTCACACCACCATCTTAGTTTGTCCAAAAGTTCTTTGACTCCCAATTTTTAGTGTAACAATTTTAGACAAAAGTGTCACCTTATACAAGGAAAAATATGGTAACTTTTCTTCATCCACCTCAACAATTTAACTTTCCTTCAATAACCAACTTAGAGAATAAGTTGTACCCTAGGAACTTTTACATTGGTGTCAGATAAGTTTCATTTCTTTGTCTCTCTCTTTCTCTCTCTCTCCTCCCATCTCCTCCACTTCTTTCCTCCTACCTCTTACCCTCTCCCTGCCACTCTCTGTATCTCTCTAATATCAGTATGAACTAGTGGGCTTAATGCTTTTACACACATGTTACATTTTATACACATTTTTTGTTGTTGTTGTTGACGCTTAGTTGTCCATCTGTAACCCTTTCAAGTTGATGTATGTCCTTTTTACATCACCCTCATTAGTTTGTGAGAGTTTCCTTGGTTTCTGGCACGAGCTATACCAGGCCCATCTTGTACATTTTTTAACACAGACCTGGAATCAGCCATTTATACTCTTGGCCTTTGTTTCTTTTAGTGAGAAATGCTTCCTAGAGACTATAATCTGGGTTATAGGGGTGCTCATTGACATTGGATTGTTATTGCTTTTATGCGTTTTCAATGGACAGGGTAACTTCTTTCTTTTTTTTTTTAAGATTTATTTTTATTGTTTTTGACAGAGAGAGAGAGAGAGAGAGAGAGAGAGAGAGAGAGAGAGAGAGATACACAGACAGAGAGAAGGGGGAGGGCCCAGGACAGTCTCCATAGTTGCACAACATTGGTTTTTCCACATAGTTCCATTCCACAAGTGGGCGCTGGGCTGCACCAGGGCAGGAAATGGGCCAGGGTCTCACCCCAGTGAGAACTAAACTGGGACCACTCCCCAGTTCAGCATATGGGGTCACTCGGGCTGGGCTGGGATTCGATCCTTGGTCCCCAGGGCTGCAAAGTGAATGCTTAACCCACAGAGCCATCCCGGCTTCCCCAATTTCATTATTTTTAAAGAAAGCAAATATTTCTAGATTAAAAGCAAAACCTTTTGAATATATTTAGAAGGCCAAGTGTTTGTTGAGTGACATTTTATAAAACTTTTCCAAATACTGACATTGCCTCCAGCAATAACAACAAATATATTTTTTCACTCACATAATCTGTGTTCTTAAATTGAGATACCGTATTATTGCATAAGATCTTTCTTCTAGCCATTTTCTGTAAAATGTTTACTATAGCTCACTGCTAGATGAAACAACTGTTCTCATGTTTGGCTTTCATTAAGTTTTCATTGAGTTCATTATATGCCTACTTTGTAAAAATCGTCATGCTAGGCACTCTTAGAGATTGGGGTGGACATAGTGGAACTTCACAATAAGTAAGATATAGACACCATATGGAGATGTGGTAAAGGAGCAGGAGAAGGAAACAAAGTAAGTAAAACCTATCCCCAGCAATGAAATTTTTGTAATGAGAAATAAGAAACAGATTTATTACAACTTAATTGTGATGTAGCATGATACACAATGAACAAGAAAAAATACTAAAATGGAATTATAGATAAGCTATTGTAAGAATATGAAGGAGGGAGAGAATAATTCTTAATGGTGGAGGATGGGCAAAGACTTAAAGGCATTTGAGTTGACCTATGAAAGATGAGAGAGAATAATAGGGATGGAAATGTAAGGAGAAGGGTATGCTAGGTTGGGAGAATGGCATATTCCAAAGAATTGGGGAATGTAATGGGAGATGTAATTGAAAAGTTAAGTTTAGAGCCAAATTATGAATGTCCATAAATATCTCACTAGTGTAATAATTCTGGATTTCAGTTGTCTCTCCCTTAGCTCCTTTCTCTAAGTCAACAGTCTTTATACAAGTATTCTCTGAAGTCCTCTATGAATAAATGACAATTTTTTTCTCCTTCACATTTCAGAAAATATACCCCTCTTTATAATAACCTTAATATTTTCTCACCTATAACTGTTCCATGTGTGCCAGTATGTTGATTTTCAAAATCTTCTAAGAGGAATTTCTAACACTATAAATTGACGTTTTTTTATATTCTGCAAATATATGCCTAACTAAATATATAAGCATTGAATGCTAACATGAGTTATTCAAGGAATACTCAAACTATATTCATAAATATTATTCAGCATAAAACACAACAAAAATTAATAAATACCAGCCTAGTTTAATGAATTTTCTCAAATATCCTTGTTTGCCATTTCTCCTACTATATCTATAAATTTGATTTTGTAAAGTAAATTAGCCTAAATTATGGGAAAGAAATTTTATTCTTGAATCTGATTTTCATGTAAATATTATCTTTTAAAGAATACTTCATTATTCTTTATTGTTCAACAAAATGTTATCACTTATATTTGGTGAGTAGTATCTTGAAGTTTTCTGTAAGAGGGTTTGGATTTGGTTTTTGCATGGTTTTTCTCATCTATTCCATTTTCTCAACTATTCAGTTATCAGTGGTCTTTCTTACTTTTAAAAGCATTATTATCAGGATTCTTCTAACTTGCAGAATTTATGGTAAATTTGAAATTCACAGGCCCTTTATTAATGTCATGTTTCCTATTCTCACCATTATAGGAAAACACTTATTTCAAGGACTGAGATATTTAAAGTTATCTTTTTCCAATGGGCTTTGTACTAGAACCATAAAAACTAGTATTGAATTGAAATGTTAAATGATACAAAATTTTTCTTTACCCTCTACCGGGGGTGGTGAACCTGTGGCACGTGTGCCCAAAGTGGCACACGGAGCAATTATTTTGGCACACAGAGCTGTGAATACCATTTAAAAAATTATTGTTTATGCTCTTATAGACATAAAAATAATTGATACTTCTATCTCACTCGATGGGTTGGCACGCTTGACATGCGAGTCTAGCGAGTATACTCTTATTTCATAAACTTTGGCACTCAATCACCAAAACATTCGCCACCCCTGCCCTATACTCTACTTACTTCCCAGTCTTTTACAACTATGTTGTCCTTCGTTCTATTCTTCCAATATTTATTACACAATTGTCATCCTTATCATTTTAATACTGTTGATGGCTTACTTAAGCTAAATATTATTCATTTTCTTAAAACTTTATCATACACTGAAATGTTACTCAAACCTAAATTTATTGCAGTATTGAATTTGATACTCAAAAGATTGTTATTAGAAATGGAACAGATTAGTAAGCCAGTTCTGAATGGTTTTCTGCTATACACATTATATTTTTCTAGTGTAGTTTTTGCTATGAGCTGTAATTCCACTTTATGATTTTGATGAATCAGTCAATTCACAGCTATTAATTATTGGTTGTATATTATAAGCAAATCATATCTTTTTTCTGACCTCCAGAATGGTATATTCTCCTGCCAAGGATATACTACTTAAATATCAGGCATCTCAAAATTAAAATGGTCAAAAATAATCTCTTAATTTGTTCATTTCTAGCCTGTTCTTTGACTAGTTTATTCATCTGAATAAATGGCACCACCACCTATCCAATTATATTCTGTCCAAAAACATACGAATTATTCTTCAGTCCTCAATTTCCTTCAACTCAAATTTATCCCCTAACTACAACATCAGCAAGTCCTGTTGTCTCTCCCATTAAACAGTAAGAATGATCTACCCACAGTCCCTGATTTTACCTGTCCTACACCCCAAGCTACCATCATCTCTAGCTGTGCTTCTACTCTTTGTCCTACCTAGTTTTTCTGCTTCTACGCTAGCTCACCAGGGCATTCTTCCCTGTTTTACAACAATCTCCACAGGTAACCAGAGTAATCTTTTGAAAGCTTACATTAGGCCCCAATTTCTTTCTTTAAACTCTCCAAAAGCTTCCTACTACACTTAAAAAGGCAAACTCCTTCCCTTATCTTACAGAGTTGTATATGATCCTGCCCCTGCGCTTCTCTCCACTACTGCCTCATTTTACACCATTCACACTACTATTTCCCCTGCATTCGAACTAGAGAAGGCCTTACTTCTATAACTCACCAAGCTGGTTCTTGCCTTGGGGTCTGCACTGTTAGTTCCCTTTGCTTGAAATGCTTTGCCTAGTCCCTGACCACTAATTCTAAAATTAAATAAACTGAATATGTAGTTATGCTCTATAATTTACCCGTTTTATTGTCTTCAGTTTCATAGCCCTTCTCAGAATATGAAAATTTTTTTATTATTTGAGGCTTGCTTATTCTCCCACCAGACATACTCTCACTAAAATAAGAACACTAGGAAGCCATTGACCTTATCATGCTTACTGTTGAATCTCCAGCATCTGAAATAGTACCAGGCACATCATAGATATTCAGTGGGTAATGGATGAATGGTGTTTGAATGAACTATAACAAATGATACCTATGCTTTCATTAATAGCACTATTTTTTTGATATAATTAATATTATTTTGTTACTAAGATAACAGAGTTCTCTGTTTCTCTCTTGTTTATCCTTTAGATATGAAGCCCCACAGATTGCCTTACGTTGTGGCATTATGCTGAGAGAATGTATTCGACATGAACCACTTGCCAAAATCATCCTCTTTTCTAATCAATTCAGAGATTTCTTTAAGTACGTGGAGTTGTCAACATTTGATATTGCTTCAGATGCCTTTGCTACTTTTAAGGTAAAAAAAAAAAAAAATCCCCCCCAAATTGGCTAGGTCTTGTAGTTTCAACATTTAGTTAGTCAGTTGGCCTCTGAAGAGGCAATTTAATTTTAAGAAGTAGAAATGTTATGTCTTAGGCATAAGCTTAGCTAACTGTGGATGATATGGATCAAAAGAGGCATCAGTAAATAAAATATAAACTATTAGACCAGTCTGTCAACATTGTGGAAAAACAACTTTTCAAAATACTTATCACAAGCTCATATGGAATTAATTCCAATATATGAATGAAATATAGTACTCTGTGTATAGCATACTTTTATTTAAGTTAAAAATAAAGGGTTTATAAGCTTCCATCTAATAAGCATATGCACTGAATACCTCTGGAAGCATATGCAGGAAAGAAACTGTGTTGTGGAGGGAAGTGGAAAATTACATCTTTGATTATGAAGGACATCACATTATTTTATCAGTGTAATTTTAAATTTCCACATGGTGAAAAAAATACTAATTATATTGTAGCTTTTTCATAATTGTATATTCTTATAACCTTTTTATCTACTTTGTTATTATATAGGAGTTAAATTTAATCTAACTTAATTTTTTTTTTTTTTAATTTCTTGTTAAATTTGATGAGGTTACATTGGTTGGTAACAATTAGACAGTTTACAGATGTACAAGTCCACCTCACATCATTCATGCATCGTATTATGTGCCCATCACTCAGTATCACTTCCCTTTCCATCACCTTATATCTAGTGCCCACTCCCACCTCCCCCCACAACTGTCCCCCCCGCTCCTCCCCCCTATCCTGGTAACCACCAAACCATTGAGTGTGTCCACAACACTGGTGCCCTCTCCCACCTTCCCACCCTCTCTCCCTCCCTCCTCCTCCCCCTCCCTCCGGCAATCACCAAGCTATTGAGTGTGTCCATAGGTCTCTGTATCTTTGTTACCTTCACTTTTATATTCCACCTATAAGTGAGGTCATGTGTTTCCTGATTCTTTCAGTCTGACTTATTTCGCTTAATAAGATGGTCTCTAGGTCCATCCATGTTGCCAGAAATGACTGTAATTTATCATTTCTCATCACTGAGTAGTATTCCATTGTGTAAATGTACCACATCTTCTTTATCCAGTCGTCTATCGAAGGGCA
>PVKE010052662.1:0-10268 GCA_004027555.1 Craseonycteris thonglongyai
GGAGTGGGCACCAGATATATGGGGTTGGAGGGGGACCTGATTCTGGGAGCTGGGCACATAATGCGATGCATGGGTGATGTGATGTGGAGTTGTCCATTGGGAAGCTGTCTGATTGTTACCAACCAATGTCATCCCATTAAATTTAACAATAAAATATAATAATATTAAAAAAAAAAATTTTTTTTCTAAGAGTTAAGAGGCATGTTCAACTCTTTTCATAGTTCTATATACTTTGTTCGACTCAATGGCTCTCCTTATGTGAGATGATACCCTTTTGAATTTCATTCTTGTGTTTGCACACCTTGGCAAACACTGGTATTTACTTGGGAAAAACTGCTTCCCTAGATTTGAAATCAGTTTACTTTTTTTCCTCACTAGCATGCATATTTTATTTTGTATAGAGCCTTGGGAACGTTTTCTTGGAATTTAAAGTTTAGTTTAATCTTAGACACTTGGGTCGAGTGGCGCATGGGAGTAATACATTCTACACATGCATGGATGTGTGGGTATGCATTATGCAATATTGTAATCCCTACCACCTCACTTCTTTGAGGAGAAGCTGGGATAAGCCTCCTTCCCTGTGGGCCTTCAGAAAATATTTACTCTCCGCTGGTCACACAGTACCTAAAAAAGTTACTGCCCTCTTAACCAGATGTGAAGTGGAAATGTTTCCTTTCCCAAATCTTTGAGAATCTCCAAATGTATTAACTTTAGGCAGACGCTTATATTCTTTGGTTTAGCAATGGGTGAGGGGAATTGTAAATAGGGCCTCTGGGAAACAAAGAGAAATATTACAATTGCAGACCCATGCACATTTGATAGCTTAAACAGTTCTCCCTGGAGATGGGTGGGAGACCCTCTCTGTAGAATTTTCTGAAGTTTTTGTTTAGATAAGTTGTGCTATTGATATAAAAATTACACCAGGATTATGACATACCGTACCTACATTAAATTTGGTGGTTGGTTAATATCTCTGTTCCACCCAGATACAAGTGTTTTCTAGTCTTGGTATTCAGGAAAGTTATTCCAAAGCCCTGCATCTGTATAAAACTTGGGGGAAGCTTTAAATCACCTTGATGATGTTATATTAAACTCTTCATTGAACTGTACTTTTAGTAATGACAAACATTTGACTACCAAAATGAAGTGGGATTTCACAAATAAACTAATTTATTTTTCAAAATGCATCTTCCTGCTCTCATTATATTGCCCCAAAGACGAGAAGCCTACAGTGCAGTTAGAGGGCATGAAAGAATCTGCCTGGTCTACAGCTGTGGGGCTGCCATGCTGCTTTATTACAGTGTGAGCTAGCACTTTTCCATCTCAGGAGCTTAACTGTTCATCCTCTGGAGCCTCCGGACCATATTTAAGACACACAGGAAGTGCATAAGGTGATGATTGTGAGCCCTGCAAGCTTCTTGTCCCAGTGCCTTTAGAAAATACCCACTCCCCACTGGTCAAGCCTCACGTGGTACCTAAAATAGCTCCAACTTTCCTTTCAAACACACTATTTTACTTAATTTGGGGCAACTTAGAATTACTGGAAGGCATAAGGGCACGGTTTTTGAAATCAACGTGCCTCCTACAGTGATTTATTTCTTCTTGTGTTCAGATTTTGCTCACTTGAAAAGTCCTATTGCTTTTACTAAGAAGCCCATGACTGATCTCGAAAAGCCACCAACATCTGGGAACGAGGTGTAATGATGAGTAACAGGGCATCCTGTTCCGAAGGCACAACAGTCATAATGCAGCTAGTTCCTTAGCTTTACAGAGACACGATTCTCTCTCTTAGACCTCATCCTACTCCCAGCTTCCCAGAAATCAGATACTGAACCATTTTGCTCACATGTTTTCTGGCCAATCCTTATAAGCTTACTCTAACCCCCAGTGGCCTCTCTTAGCAAACTAAGGCCCTGATTACTGGCTTCCATGCAATCTGACCAGTTAGTCTCCTTCTATAGAACTCCAAGGTCTACACTGAATCACAGAGCTACCACATTTAGCCAATAAAACTTCAGTTCAATTTGAATTTCAGATAACCAATAAATGGTCTTTAAGTATAAGTGCAGCTCATACCATACTTATACTAAAAAAATTAATAGTTATTTATCTGAAATTCAAGTTTAACTGCGTGTCCTTTACTATACATAGCAACCATACTCATGAACCCACTGCTCTGGAAATAAAACCATAGTTTATCTTCCCACAAGTTTCAATACCTCTAGACATTGTCCACAGAGACTTCTAGTCTAGCTCATGTGAGGTCCATTACGCCCTCACTTCATTTTCCTTTCCTAACCTCCTAACGTTTTCACTCTTCTTTTTTTACTTAACATTGAGGCCAACACCTCACATGGCATTGTGGTGGTTGAGGAGCATGCACCCATTTACTACCCATGACAAATGTGCTGGTCCCCATGGGGGAGGTGAGGGATAAAAAGTTAAATGGGTTCATTACTTTGATCATCTAAGCAACCTATAGTGAACATATGAACAGACTTCCATTTTTTCTCAAAGCCAGAAAATTCCCTAGACTTCCAGTCTGCATATAGGCATTCTTATTTCCGATCCCTTTTTCTAAGGTTAACACAGGGATTCATATGACCAGGTAAGATGGACAGAAGCATGAAATACCTACTTACCAGATGATGGAGGGGTTGATTTTCTGGAACTAGGTACTATGTCACCCAAACTGGATGATGAGTTTCCTCCTGATTTACTGGAGTAAAGCAAAAATTTATATTAAATCTGATACTTATCTCAGACATTAAGACGTTTGTATTGGTCAACAAACATGATTACTCATTGTGTTTTTATGGAACTTTAAATTTGTCTTTCCTACAAGGAGGCAAATAGTAATTGCCCAGTGGAAATTCCTGGAATACTGGATGTAGCCAGGTAATAGCCTCTCTTGCAAATTCAAGGTTTAATTTTAAAAGGCCCTGGGAGGATAGAATGGAACTGGTGTAATTTCTGCATCCCTCAGATTCTCTGCCAGGACCACAGGTAGACAACTGCAGAGATTTCTTTAGCTTCTTTTATTTCTGAGGCTCTCTGAAGCCATGTAAACTTGTTGTTTCCTTCTTGTTTGGTTCCTGCTCCTTTGTCTTAGCTTGGCTTTTTTTGGTATATGAAGACTGAAAGGATTCAAGTTTTCTTAAGCGACTTACAAAAGAAAAACACAACAGTACTAAAACTTGCTAACCTTTAAAGGACACGTGAAGGAGCGTGATAGGCTGTTATAGGACTTAACCCTCAGTTCATATCTGGAACATTTCTCAAGCATGGCTGACATGGTTGAGTTAACTTGGTGAACTTGGGAATGATTTGAAGGGCATATACTGCATGACTACCAACTTCTGAAGTTTGAGGTAAGACCTGATTCTGTGTCTTAGAAAGTCTGATGTTAACATTAGAACCCTGAGCAGCATTGATGTTATTTATCAGTATGCCAGCACACTAAACAACATACTACTAAATGGGCCCTTTACAAATGAAAATGGAAAGTAATACCTTAAAAGAGTAACATGGAATTTAGGGAGAATAATCTTATAGCCTAAAGTTTATTATAGCCAGAGTCTAGTTGAAATAATTTGCTATAGTATCTATGCATCAAAGGGTAATATTTACTGATATAAACATTAAGAGAAAATATAAGTTCCACTAAAATACCAGTAACAGGTTGGTTTTTATTGCTACTATTCTGCATTTTAATGCATGAAAAAGACAAACATCAAAAACTTTAGGCAACTAGCATAAAGCCTCTACATATTTTTCAGATTCTTAAAAGATACTTCAGTACATTTAACAAGGATAACAGACAGTACGAAAAATGAATAAAAAGTGGTATTTATAGAAGCAATTTCTGGAACTTATAGAAGAATACCCAATACTCAGACCAAAACATTTTCTTCCAGAAATGTATTTTTCTTTTTCTAAAGTGCTAAGTCTAATTTCCATTCAAGCATGGGTTTGTTTAACATCCTCTCTGAATCTCAATAAAAGTCAAAGTGTTATTTGACTTTTGTGAAATTGTGACAAATGTGGCAAATAGTCAAAATGTTCAGAATGCAAATTTGTCCTTAAATTTTAATTCTATAAAAATGCCACCTCCTTGAGCTCTGCCCCGATCCTAAGGCCTTGGATTTCAGTTGGTTTTTATAATTTATTAATCAGTATTTAAAAATACTGCTGAATTTTGGTTATGTCCACAAAACAAAACTCTACTTAAAATGTTAGGAGACAAATGAAAAAACAAAACAAAACAAAACAAAAAACCTTCTGAAACTAAGTAAAGATATCTTCACATATTTAGGCAAAAGCTTAGATAAAGAGACAGGACAAAGGGAAATCAAGAAAAATAAAAGGAAAATGTATATAGTTAGAGGAAAGGTAACCTAATTACTTAGAATAACTTATGAGATGTTATATTCCCCCAGATGCAGATAATGTGTAGTTCTTTAAGGGAAAATGCAATAACAAACAATATATCTGATATAGTAAATAATAACAGGTGGTAATACTAATACTAATACTAATACTAATACTAATAATGATTTGTTCTGGGCTTATTGCACCAGGTGCCAGCCACATGATTTGCAGTGCAGCATGGTTGTTTGTCTGAGGGTTTTCATCCTGATTCTACCACTTCCTAGTTGTGTGACCTTGATCAAGTTCCCTAACTTCTCTGATCTCATCTATGAAGTAGAAGCTATCTACTATGTACAGTTTCCATAGGTTCTCATAAAGCTGGACTGGTTACACATTAGGCCAGGCACGCCCAGTGGGAGGCAGTAGAAACCATATGTCCTTAATCATTTTGGCAAAAACTTCTTCCTTTTTACTTCTTTATAAGCAGTTTTCCTTTCTCAGTTTGTATGTGAAGAAGCAAACAAAGATACACAAGTCTTTCTCTGCAAAGGCTTGTCCCAAATTTCCTACAATGTCTTCTACAGAATTCCTAAGACAGGAACCAAGAAGCATTTTTATAAGATAATTTTAGTATTAATATATACATGAAAAATATCCCTGTTCTGCCATCTAGATTCACGGTGAACATTAATAGTGTAAAGGGTCCAAAAATCCCTAAAATAACTTTTTTATTTCCTACAACTGTCCTAAACTTATTTGACCATGGAACCCTCTTCTAAAGGGATTGGACAGGAACATTCTAGAAATTGTTGAATTATCCTTAGCAAACTGAAACCAAAACAAAACATCCCCCAGCTGAGATAGCTTCAAACTTCAACCAACTATATACAGGTACTATCCGATTGATAATAGCAATGTTTATGCCCCAGGAAAATGAAAAATTTCCATATTGTAAGATGTTATGAATTAGTATTAAGGTGCCATTATCAATACAGAGGATAGCAAAATACACAATAAGACCAACAGAATACTAGAAATGGAATGGACAGTATCAAATCTTCAACATCCTACATATAAAATGTACCTTTTTATTTTTATCTCCAGGCCTCTATATTTTTATGACTGAAGGTACCTCATAAAATGAGGTAGCCCCCAAAACCCAGGGATAAGTCAAAGTCAAAGTCAAATATGGGGTAGAGGCCTCAAAAAAGGGAGCAGTCATCTGTCCTGAAAGGGCCTGGCAGTTACAGAATACCAGTTAGAGAAGACACATCTGCTTGTTGGCAGATGCTTGGAAAAAACTCTTGCCAATGCTAAAATATTACTGTTGACAAAGGACTTTCATCATGAGCATACAAACATATAAAACAGAAGCTAGTGCAAATAGAAGTCTACCTATTTACATTAAAGACAAGACTTGTCTATATCGCATACTTTCCACCTGGGGAGAAACAAGCCACGTTCTTGGACTTGGCTGCATAGGCTTCAATTTCAAATCCATTCCATGTCTGAATAACCCTTGTAGTGATACTTTTAGTGAGGGGCAAACAACCGCCAAGAGTCCTAGAAAGGTTATTCTGACCCAGCCTATTATATAACTCATTTAATTTCTATAATATCTGCAAAGACAATTTTAACTGGTTACATATTGAAGTTCCCTTTAAGTGCTTAGCAGCAGGGAGAACTGAAAACTGAGCTTCTCCAGTGAATATGAAACTCACAGGCTACAAGGGCTGCTCTTCACAAAAGATGTCTCAGACTGTCATCTTTGGAACATCTTCCTGCCGTGTCAGGTAGTTAGACACTGGGATTAGTCACCAAAGTTACTCAGAGCCAGAATATTTTCAGTAAAAGATTAGGACTTCGGTATTCCCTCTCCATTGAACCTTGGCTATTTTCATTAATGATAATAGTGAATTTTATTGTCTCCCAAATCAGATGAAAATGAGATGCTGGCATCTCTTTAAAAGGCACGTTAAGGAATAAACCCTACCCCTAGTCCACCAGGTAATGAAGACTGTTTAATACAGTAAACAACTGCACATGCATGATGGCACTGTCTGAACTTTTAAGCAAACGCTTGATATTTTTCTCATACCTGGAGTAGAATTTCCCTTGCTTGGCTCTCTGTTCATGCTGTAGCCTCATATTTTCTAGTTTCACTGGGCTTGGAATGAATCCGATTTCACAGCCTTCTTTAACCAATCGTCCTATCCACCAGTCATTGTTAAATTTCTAAACACAAAATCAGATTTGTTACGATGGGTGTACACAAGTTCAAACCTTCAAATTGTTTTCTTTCCCCCAACATTACCTTCTTTCAGTGGAGAGGAATAGTACGGCAATGACAGATAACTACTCCTATCCCAGAAATCCTTAGGTTCACGGGTTGAGCATGCAAAAGTGAAGTCTTTTTGGTTAAGACGAAGACTTTGATTAAGAATGAAGACTAGTCTGAATTCCATTGCAGCCGCCATCAGTGTGAGTAGGTTAGACTCTCCTCATTCAAAGAGCAACTGCGCATGCTAATCAGAGGCCATTAGGAACTAGAAAGTGTCACAGAGGTCTTCCTCTTACAGACAGGCACGCCTCACTGAAAGACCCAGTTCCATTCCTACGCAACACATTGGTTGATAAGGGAGGAGCTTAAAGGTGGATGTCCTGTGGTGTGTTGTGATGCCATAGGGTATGTATTTTTCAATAGATGTTGCAACACACACTTACAAACGAAATGTGTAGTCTTGCATGATTGCAAACATTTCGTGTAGTGAATACTAACTGACTTCAGGAACCAGACAAAGACTGGGATTCCAGAGATTCACACAGAGAGAGAAAGGGAATTCCCCAAGCTGGAGAACTGTTCATAAGAGCTGTCATTAAGCAGGTAGGTTGTTAAGTCAGGAGTGGCTGTAATCCAATTAGAATATTTTGAATGAGTGATAAATATTAAAATCTACCTAAAATATTTTGTGTTGGAGCAAAATTTGCCTTCATGAAAACAGGTGGATAACTATCATGGTACACTGTTCACAAATGGTTTTCCTACTTCTTTAATGTTGCCGATTTCTCTCTTGTGGATGAAAGATTTATCCTTAATCTTTATGACTTGTTTTGACGTCCCTCAACTAAATAGTATTTTTCAAGACCATTCTGGACTTTCAAAGAAGGATACCCGTCTTTTTGTCCCTTCCAGGAATCCCTTGAAGAGATTCTTCCTCTTCAAGCCTCAGCCATCATGGGGAGGCCCTGGATTAACCTACCTTCCTTTCATCAGGCCAGATTCCAGACAAGCCATCATGTCTGAATACTTTATCTATCCTTTCTTAGCCAGGATTTCACATCTCTTTCTAAACACTGATGAAATGAACTAAGTTCTCCAGGCTCTTTTAATCGGCAGCCAGCCCCTTCTTTGCTTACAAGCCTTTAGTGCAGCAAGCACTTACATTTTCTTATTCCTCCCAGGACATAACGACCCCTCGCTCCCCAGACTCCATTTGTAAATTCCTGCAGGCCTAAGGTAACCTCACCATCACACATGGAGAACATCATGCAGGGGGACTTCTGGCCATTTAATACAGTGTCTACACAGCAGCCATTTGTTAAGTGCTGACTCAAAATAAACCTTAATTTGGAGTGAATTTTTCTAGTTGGCGGTTAAAGGAAAGGTGGTGACTTCTGGCATGGAGGAAAAGTCCTCCCATTCTACCTTCCACTGCAGAAATCAACCATCAAAGGAGGATAAGAGCACCATGGCCTGAGCTTAGACATTGTCAGGAGAGGAGGGAGACCATGAAGTCTGAATATTATTATTACCAAACCCTCCCCAGATGGTGAAAGTTGAGACATGAGGGAAGACAATACAAAGTCAAGGTTAACAATGAAAATAAAATGCACAGGTTTAGCATGAAAAAGGATCATCTCCTCTAATAGTTTCCAATTTCTGGGTCACAGAGCCCAAGGGAGCCTTAAAGTTATTGCAAGAGGCCTGCGACTTCTTTCTTCTTTAAAAAGGTTATATTTGTATTAGAAAAGGTTCAGAGGCACTGATTTCACATGCACATTATACAACTGCAGATCTATGCAATGCTATTTCACAGCAATAAGACATAAATGCTGTTTCAAGGTAAAAAATCATGAGGACAGAGATTCAAGTCATTTTTCCTTACTTCCTTAACATGCAGAAAATCTTTTGCTTCAAATGAGATGGCCATGCCTGGCACGGGGACATCATCTTCATGGGCGGCACTGTAGCTGACATTTGTTCGAACGGCAAATGCGACAGGCTTTGTCTAAAGATGGAAAAGCAAGGGAGAAAAAAATAAGAAACAAGTGTTTCCTCCTCTTTCCCCCCAAAATACAAACATACAACAAATAACCGTTAAAATCATTGTTGAGTTTTGTTTTTTTTTCCTACCTGGGTTCTTTATCACAAAACAGCTTATTAGATTTTACAACACATGAAACCTTCACGCTATCAGCTACATACCACCCACTTTGGAAGGAGACATAGGCCATTATTCATTTTTTGAAAGCATCACAAGTAATAACGGTGAAGAGGAACTACTGAAATACACGTTTATGACATAACAGTTTGTAGCAACTGGAAATCAGGAAACATACACACAGATAAAATGCCCAGGTGGTTTTATTGAAAAAGACTTAGTAACTGCACCCCCCCCCCCACACACACACACACCTCGCCCCGCAACCCAAGAATCTACTTTAATAATTTAATGACATAATTCCAAAAGGTAAAATGTTTGGGATGAACAAAGAACCACAGTGTATGTTTCATTCTTGGCCGCTGGGAATGATGAAAGTAATGGCCTTATATTCTATCATTTTTCCTGGAGTTTGCTCAGCCACTCCAGATGCTAACATGAGTTAGCTAGCCTGTTATTTGACACTTTGCTAATTATACTAAGTAGTATAGTATTTTTTATGTGATATACTTTTCTAATTAACCATTTAAAAAATTAGCTATTCACCCTTTTTTGACATATAGTTTTATAATTTTCCCCCCACTATGGAAAGTATTCTGCTTTGAAAAATCATTGCAAAACAGCCTCTTTCTATTTCAAATTCTTTCCTTGGGGTAGATTCCCAGGGGTAGCATGAGTAAGTCATGAGTTTGAAAATTCTATTCCAAACTACTGCCCAAAAGGACTGTACTATTTTAAACTGCAAACTAGAAGTATTTGAGGGCACTTTTTTCAATAATATGTGGTCTTAATCAGACTCAGTTTTACTGCTACAAACAGGACTTTCCTGAGTAGATCCATCCATTATTTAGGAGAGTTCTGTCCATAAAAATATAGATACAAAATCTTTTTTATGCAAGCATGAACTTTCATTTCTCTCAGCATCTTTTATTCCTTACAGGATACAGAGTTTAAGTGTGATGTATTTATATCTTTTTTCATCGCTGGAAGACATACATTTTAAATGTACAACTCTACGGAGAAGCCCATGGAAAATCTCATGTCTTTTATGCAATGATCAACTTTTCCAACATTGGAGTGACAGGAAGAGGACACACTGAAAAAAACATATGAATTAAAATGGCAGTGAAAGTTAACATATTTATGTTCTTAGATTAAGACATCAGTTCATGAGGTATGCTTCCCATGTGGGAGGCCCCCAGCCCTCCTGTGTGGAACAAAACCATGTCGAAAACTGATGACTTGCAACTATGGAAACTGCTCTGGGCCCTCCCCCTTCTCTCTGTCTCTCTCTGTCTCTGTCTCTCTCTGTCTCTATCAAAAACAATAAAATAAATCTTTATAAAAAAGAAAGACATCAGTTCAGGGGATGCCAGGATAGCTTAGCGGTTGAGCACTTGCCTCTCAATTGCAAGGTCCAGGGTTTGTTTCCTGGCCTTGGCCCGTGCAAACCCC
>PVKE010052663.1:0-10267 GCA_004027555.1 Craseonycteris thonglongyai
CATGACATGTGAATCTAGGGGGAAAGGAGAGTTTTACAAAACTGAGATTTAAGGAGAATAGTTATACCTATGACTGAGTTATTTTAGATAAGTAGAAAAAGAGTTAACTAAAGATATTTGGCTGAATTTTTCTTAGTTGTTGAGCGCCCTGCTGAAGTTGCTGATTTATACGAGGGCTGTCTGGGAAAAATCCAGTTATTGTCAATATAACGAGAATGATTTCATGGCTAGATACTTTCCATATAGCTCTCATATTCTATTTATCTTGTCATTCACATAGTTCAGAAAGCCCTAACCAGCGAAGGAGCTTAACGGAAAGTAACCAGGACTGTGTATATATATTATGTCAGTGTTTCAGAAAGGAAAGGCAGAGGCAATTAAGGACATTTGTAAATCACTGACTGTAATGATAGAATCTAATTAAATTTATATAATTTTATTCAATAAATTTTAATAGTATCTGTAAGAGAATTATGTTAGAAGCTAATGATGTTAGAATGCAATATGAATGAGATAATGTGAGGTGAGAAGATCAAGCATTTAAATATGCTACATTTATCACAATGTCAGTGAACAAAAATATATATAAATGTATGGCAATTTAAAAATTGTATGATGAGGTCCCCAATTACACATTTACAGATACAATGATTATTGACCTGTTAATTTTAAAATGCAGTATAAATCCCAACTTTTTTTAAAATTACCCCCTGGAAGTTTTCTATGATTCAACTTAATAATAACAACTAAGCAAATTATATACTTTCTCTAAAATCACCTTCTGGAATGGAGGACAGAAGGTGATTTTACGTAAACATATTAGAGATTTTTGAGGAAAGCTCTATCGTTTTCAGCCACATTTTATCATAGTTTAACAATGTTGAAAGAAGTATGAAAATATCAGGGAAGATTAGGTTTTGTATCAATAACAGAGAACCCCCAAAACTTAGTGGCTTAAAGGTACAAAAATTGCCTTTGCTTCTTGGTTTGTTTTGCGTTTTGTTTCTTAATTTATTACCCAAGTCACCTACCAGCCACTTAGGATCTCAGCTCTGAGTCATTGTTATCCTCACAAAACAGCCACATTAGAAATATTGCCTTGGGAGGAAAAAAAAGTCACAAAAAACATCCTTTGGATTTTAATTAGTCCACATGGAAATAAGACAAATCACTCTTCTCACATTTCACTGGAAGTAATCACAAGAAAAAAACATAATTTTAAGGGGAAGAGAAAAAACAAATGTACAGGGTGATGGAAAAGAAAAAGAGCTAGCGTATTTGCGAAGAAGTCTAATGTCTATAATTAGACTCCCTGTAAAATAAAAGACATTGAAACTTTTTATATAAGATGTCAAAACTGTGAAGTAAACAATATTTCCTGTGTGTTTTTGCTGGTTAGTAATATTGCTTTACTTCCATGATTTTTCATATTAACTGAGCATCAAAGTTGAGTTTAGAATTCAAAACTGCCATTTAGCAATTGGTTGAGATAAAATTTATCTTTTTTCAAAGTTAAAAATGGAAAAAGATTCCTTGTGGAGTCAACTGAATGCAAATGGTACTATAAATTTGATTCTAGCTCTACTGAAAATAAATTCCACATTTATCTTCTGTAATTAGTTCCAATCAGCATGTTATAAATATGTAAATGTTTTACCCATCTATCACTTTCATCTTCAGTTTAAAGCTCTTATGTTGAGAAGATCACAAATACTGAGCAGTATTACCTCAGTGTGGATTTGACTAAGTCTGAAATAAAAGCTAGGACAACTCTTCCTTGTGTTCTTGAGTTTTAAAGTCTTATTTTTTTCTTATACTGAATATAGTATTCATTGTTCTCTAAAATAAGAGAAGACTAAACAATGCAGTGCTAAATTAGAATTGAAAAGAAACAAATTTCTTTTATCATGGAAGCTTGAGAGAGAGGAATACATCTTCTTTATTAGTCATCTAAAAGTTTACACAATGATAGTGACAGCAGAATGGAAAGCGAAAGGTTGCTTATTAAATCTAACTGGAAGAGTGTTGCGATTTCACATAACGCTTTGCCTTCTTATTATGGTGTAGATTTCTGATACCATAATAGAAAGTTTTCAGCATATAAGGAATCTGATGCACTTCTAGCAGCAGCAATACTGCATTTTTGCAGTGATCCTCTTCAAGATTTAGAAGTAAGGTGCAGCACATTGCTTGAGTGACACTTTACATTTCAAAATCTCTTCAGAAGAGTGATGCTTAAAAACATGTAGAATAACTTGGGAAGCAGTGATAATCAGAAATGTGGGACAATGTAAGCCCTATGATTTAAAAATACCATTTTTCCATCACCATGCAACAATCACCATAACATTATCAGAGAGCACACTATTTTAAATTACTCCCAAAATAACATTTCTATAGAATTGTGAAATGGCTTTTTATTTTTTATCACTATGGAGGTTATCCATCTGGATACATAAATGTACTCAATCTCTGAAAAGAGCAGATTAACAAATTGGAATAATTGTTATGTGATTTGAATAACTAACCAGTAAAAATTAACCAAAAATAAAAATAGGTGGCAAATCACATTGCATAGGATGAGAGAACTACCATTTTTTAAAATTGTTTTTATTGAAAATAGTATTTGGGAGCACTTTTATACTTACTATAGTACTGTAATTTTTGTAGAACTCAAAAGATCTGTTGTCTACAAGTTTACTACTACATAATGTGTTACATTATACTATGTTATGTAATATCACATTGTTACATAATATTAGAATATATTATATTACAAAAAATATTTACTTCCCTCTATAATAAAATGAAAATTTTGTATTTAGAGCAGTCAAATCTAGTTGTTTAAATAATTATATAATCTATCAAGGGATACAAATCAATAAGGGTTATCTTATTACTAAATTATTGTTAATATGAAAACCAAAATTTAAAAGTCTAATCTTTGTCTAATTTGGCAATGGTCATATTAGTTCAACTAACATAAAAATAAAAACATGTAATTTTAAGTAATTTTCTTAAGTGTTAAAAAAATGTAATATATAAAAATCATGTGTTCCTTTACTCTCATTTCAAGGAAAATGTCATTTATGATAAGTAAATAATGACATTCAAAAGTCAAATTTTCACTCTTTAAGTACTATACAATGAAATAATAAAGACTCAGTGGTCATCCTCAAAAACCTATCTTTACATATTCTGGGAAGCCAGGAACGACTTCCAGATGAGGGCATATTTGCTCATTTTAAGATTTCTTATAAAATGAGCTTTTTCACACTTGACAGTCTCCAGTAATACATTAAGTCATGACAGTTATAAATTAACAGTGGGTGCCCTTTTCTTGACATCTTGAGTCTCAAAAATACTTTAAATTTCACTAGATTAGAAACTATAAAAAATGACTAAGACCAAAATTACGAATGAAAGATTTTAATTAACTTCAAAGGTAATGTCTAATTTGTTGTTATTTGAATTTTAAAACAGCCATGTCAAAGACATGCTCAAATCAGGTGACTTAATGTAGTGTCCGCCAAATGAAGCATCTCTCTAACATTAATGTCCTGAAAGTAAATAAGCATAAGTACAAACTATTTCAGTACTTGAGGTCTATGGCTGTATAGACTAGGCATTTAGAATTTTATATTAATAAATATGATTAGAATTTTTTTATTATTTCTATCACCATTAGAGGCATTCAGATAAGTGTACGTTATTTTAAAAAGTCCTAAAGCAACTATTGTTTTAGAAATATTTAATAATGTAATAGTTAATAAATGATTACATTTATTGAAAATGAACATCTATATCCTTCTTTTAACAATACAACACACATTTAATGTGTAAAATGTGGGGCAATAAAATGCAGAGTATTCTCTAGTCCTGTCATGGTGATGAAATATTTACACTGTAGCATCATAGCTTTCTTTTCATCAATATTATTGTAAGTGTAAGGATGGATTTACTTTTTCCTGTTAGGCAAAATATCATAATCAAAACATATCTCATAGGTAATGTTTAATAGAACTAAAAGTTTTAACTAGGAAAAATATTATAGGAGAAAAATGTATTCAAAATTATGTACTTTTTTCTGCAATATTCTTGGCATTTAAATTGTCGTCTAATATAAAAGTATCCAACCATTAATAAACCTTCCCCATCTTGGACTATTTCTCTAGAAGTCACAGCAAAACTATTTCCCATTTGTAAGTGTCCTTAATAAAACAAATGGGAAAAGCATCACCCTAAGGGCAGGTATCACCTTTTGCTGAGGGCAAACCCTTACAACAATCAAAATGAAACAATCTCAGTTCACATGCACCACGGTCAAGGGCATATCTTTACAAATTCAATTGAAATATACAGTTGACCCTTTAACAATACAGTTTAAATTGCACAGATCCACTCATACATGGATGTTTTTCAGAAAATACCTGTACTGTTTACTGCCTGTGGTTGAGAATCTGTGAAGGCGGAGGGCCTACTGCATGCATTGACCTATGCCATGGTAAATATGAGACTTGAACATCCACAGATTTGGGTATCCATGGGAGGATCCTGGAATCAAACCCCTGTAGATTTGGAGGGTAGTTAAGTTTTGGAGGAAACAAAAGTTATCACTAGATTTTTGACTGTGCAGGTGTTAATGCTCTTGACCTGTGAGTTGTTCAAGGGTCCACTGTAACCATTTTCAAACAGAATGCTAATGAACTTTAAGTGTTGACTTTTTAAAAGAGGAACACATCTTTCTTTTATGAGAACAAGCACGTGTCTGATTATTATAAACATTATATAAAGAAGATTTATATCACCTATTTTACTGGCAATTTTCCTCTATGTAAAAGTGAGATAGTTTGTGTTTGTTAATTTGTAGCTTCAAAAACTGAAATATGTAATATCAAAGCTAATTTATTGCTTGAAAAGATTCTGTTAGTTGGTACACTCTAGTAATAAAAAATAATTACAAGAGTCTTGCCTGGAAACCTAATACGGTACTAAAAACTTAACAAAGCATAGTCTCCATGAGTGAGGTAGGCTATAGATAATTTGATAGTTCTGCTATATTAACATAAACCCATCATGTGGTAAAGTTGAAATTCACTAAGAGACAGGAATTGCCTTCTCATCTTACTTCTGCTACTTGTTAGTTGGACAAATCATTAAACCGGCCAAATCCTTAAGTTTCATATATATATATATATGTATATATATCTGGGCAATTCTCATTTAAACTAGAAGGTATTCAAGGCTCTTTAAAAACCTCATATCCTATTATTTTAACATAAACATGCCCAGAAGTAGAAAAACTTCATATCTTTCCTCCATAAATAATAAATACTCTGTATGGGTTTATTGAATAATAATAATACATAGTAAACTATTTTGAGGTTTATCTGCACAAGACTACGTTTCAAAATAAATGTCATATTATAAAACCTTGATACTGTAACTTCATTGAACCTTAAAACCTAACCTTGAAAAACCCTATGAGATGCAAATGCAGATCTTGTTATTCCAAATTAATTATTTAAAGAATCAATGTTGTCATATTTAACTTATAGAAATTTGAGTATAAAAAGGTCATCATTAGTACTAAAAATATCAAAAGAGAAATCAACATTGGTACAGCACTTTATATTTTCAATGTTTTGTTTTCCATGCACATTCTATACCTTATTATTTTTCTTAGACTTGAGAGGGTACAGAAGCTTGAAACCATCCACTTGGGTACCAGTGAGAACCAGAGAAATCTAACATACAGGTTGAGAAGTTACTAAAGGAAGACAAAGTAACATATAAGTAGAGACAAACAAAAAAGATGAAGTAGAAGAAAAAAGAGGACAATAAGGAGGAAGGGAAGGAGGATGAATAGAAGGAGGGGAGAAAAGGAGTGGGTGGGACATGTGCAAAGTGAAAGATTAATATTGACCAATAATTTAGAGCTTATACAATGGCATCTGCCACACAGGAACCTTGAAGCAGGAAAAACTCTTTTCTTAAAGGATCCAACATAAGCAATTACTGTAATATACTGGTAGCATAAAAATTTTATTATAGCCAAGCATTAACTCAATTCTCAGTTCAGTCCATATTATCTAAATTCACAAGCTGACATTTGAAAATAAACTCATATAAGTGAACTAATTATGATATTCATTCATTTATTCATTCATTAATAATATTAATCAATAATAGTTCAAATACTAACTGTATGCTATGCTGTTCCTGGTTTTAGGGATGCAGTGAACAAAGTACGCTGAAGTGCTGTTTTCACAGAGTAATTTAAATTGTAACTTGCAAATCAATCACCAAGGATCTTTTAAAATTCTCAATGCTTGAGCCATAGCAAAAAGAATCTGTTAAATTAGTTGTAGAGTAGACCCAAGAATTGTCATTTTAACTTATGATTCCAGGTGGTTGTACCTTCACTGTACAATAAACATTGGTTTAAAGTCAGAGACTAATGCTAAATAATTATTTAAATAATAGGTAATAAGATTACTTTATCTTGTGCAACCGAAGTACAGGATATTAGAAAACAACTGAAAAAATGTATTGTATTTTTCCATGTATGTATAAGATGATACCTTTGTCAAAAATTGTTAGAGCAGAGGAAGTCAGGATGGCTCAGTGTCTTAAGCACTCACTTTGCAGCCCCAGAGATCAAGGATTGAATCCTGGCCCTGACCCACGAGGATCCATGTACTTGCTGAAGTGGGGTGTGCTTCCCATGCAGGAGGCCCCCAGTTCAGTTCCCGCCCTGCGAGGACCCTGCCTACCTGTGTGAAGCAAAACCATGTTGAAAACTGATGACATAAAACTATGAAAACTATGATGACATAAAACTTCTCTGGGCCCTCCCTCTTCTCTCTGTCTCTGTTTCTGTCTCTCTCTCTGTCTCTATCAAAGACAACAAAATAAATTTTTAAATAAAATAAAATTGTTAGAGCAAAAATTGGGGTTGTCTTGTACACAGGAATAACCCATGTATTGATTTCAGTTGGGTTAGAAAAGTAGGGATTGTTTTATATATGAGGGCATCCTATACTTAGAAAATTATGGTAATTCAGACTGTGATAAAGATTAAGTAACATTTATTTAGATACTTTATTGTATAATATCTAGGCAGATAAAAATGTTAGGGGCAGGGAAAATTTTTAAGAAGTGGAAACTCCAGTGAAGATCCCAATGACTGGAAGGAGTTTAATACACTTGTATTTCAGAGGAATTATTGGTATGACTAGAACCCAGAAGGATGATGGATGAGGAAAGAGTATTAAAGAATCTTTACTCTGAGTAACGCTTACACTCCCAGTCTTACCTTGAAACCCTCCAGCCACCCATGATCCAAAAACAGAAGAGATAATGCTTGGCACAGCATGGAGCCATCAGCTGACATCTCTCCAGGTAGTTTCATGCATAAGCTTTATCAATGTTTAAATATTTTTAATGCTATCACTGTATTTAGATAGAAGATTAAACTGGGAAGTTAAGTGGGAACTGATGATGATAAAGGACTTTGTGGATAATGTTAAGGATTTTTAAAGGCATCATGATTGTAATTGGAATCTACTGAAGGGGTTTAAACTAGTTAATTCCAAGAAATATGCATATATCAGCATCAAAGCATTTGTGCATAAAAATGTGAAAGAACAAAGGAAAAAATATTTTAACCTTTCCCCCAGAGCAGGACAAGGGAAATGTACAAGAGATCTATTACAACATGAATGCTGAATATTAATTCTCAGAATACGAGAATCAAATTTAGAGTTCTCATCTGGTCACACAATATTGAAATAGTGTCTAGACTTGCTGATTGGCATCTGAGTGCCTGTTTCTCATTAAAGTGTAATACTCTAGCTAAACATGAGAGTAGTTGAATCTTCAAATGAGATTTTCTATTCAAAGCCAGTATAATTTGATTCTCTTCTCACTGAAGTTTATTATCACTTTGTCAAATTATACTACTGTATAACATAAAATCTAGTTATAGGGACTTGAAACCTAGATTTGGCAGCATTTAACACATTTTTATCTTGCTCCAAAAAAATCTCTTTAACCACTATAAGTTGAAGCTTTCCAACTTATCACATCTAGGCAGGTAGTCAGATACACAATTACTTCATAGTTCAGGTATAAACTTTGCACCATTACGAAATGAAGTAGTATGTATTATAATTTTTTTCTCAGTTTCTGGTCTTCTAAAATGTTGTTCTAATTTCTGATTTTAAAAGTAAAATGTTTTCTGTCCTGCTGCAAAAATGTGTAATGGGATTACTTGTTTATATTATTTGTCCAGTGAAAATATAATCTCTTAAATATTAAAATGTTTTTGTAATTAGTAGTGTTTGCTGTATCAATTTAATGTTGAGTGTGTTTTAATTTCTTTTGATGCTTCTGGTAATTTACTCAAGTAAAATGCATACTGTAAATGAAGTCAGTCATTATATGTTGTACAGTATAAGCTAATGAGTATACATTTTAAAGTCTTTTTTTTATCTCCAGTGACTTATGTTATATTTATTCATTGAAAATTAGAAGAGATGTTTAAATTGCTACTGAATTGATTAACTTAATTTGATAATACATCTCATCAGTGTGACTAAGACATAAAGCAATTTTTTCATTTTTTGATTTTGTCCTATTCTTTTTAAATGTCTTCATTATTGACCTGACTTTCAGAAAATTAATTCTTCACACATTTCATTTGTCCTCTTCACACAACAGAAACAAAAACTTCCACCCATAAATTGTACTTGCAGTTAGAGCTCAATGATAAATAGGTTTTTGTTCTGTACTGCTTCCAATGGTGAAATGCTATTTGTTAGCACTGAACTCTTATTTTACCATTCTAGGCCCAACGAATAATGTTAATTGTTTTATAACCCTATACCAACTCATTCTGCCTTATTCATAAAATAGTTATGCACCATTTAGGAGCATCTCTCAGTGAGGCTCCATTTTCCTCCTAAAACAAGAGTTTGATTTCATTAACCTACCCTTTTTTCCCCTCAAAATACAGCATGAACTTTGAATTACACAACAAATTTTCACAATTCTCGAAGTCTATGAATTATAATAACTCAGGAAGAGACAATTTAATCTAAGTTCTAATGTAAAATTATCACAAAAGAGTTACAAGGACAACATTCAGTTAATTTCAACAAATAACTTCTGTTACCTAAATTTTTTAAAATTGATTTTATTGTTATTTTGAGAAAAGGTGGGGGAGGTACTTGGTGGGACAGAGCAGTCTACATAGTTATACATCATTAGTTACGACATGGTTTAATTCCACACAGGTATAGGTGGGGCCTTGCAGGGTGGGAACTGAACCAGGAGTCTTCCACATGGGACACAAGAGCCTTTGCCACTGAGCTTTCCTGATAGTTACCAGTTGTGCCACAGTTCAGTATATGGGGTTGCATGGGCTGGGCTAAAAATCAAACCTCAGACCTATTGATTTCTAGTCAAGTGCTCAATTTCTAAGCTATCCAGTCACCCCTTACCTGAATTTCCTTAAGTTAAAATATTTTAGCCAATATTTAGCAAAAATGATATTGGATATTCAAAGTTCAAAGTACAAAAGCATCACAAAGGGACACATGAATGCCAACCATTATTCAGTTCACAATTCAGAAATCTGAAGAAATCATCTAAATCTTATACCTATGGTTTAATTAGAGAAAATAGGAAAGGTTGAATTTTTGGCAAAGTCTCTGAATACTCTAAATTATGTAATATGGGTGTCCTGTACAGTAGATGGAGCAGGAAGTGAAATGAAATTAGTAATTAAACATTTATTAGAAATCTGTAAAGCATTGGGTAAAGAACTTCCTAAAGAATGTTATTAATCTCACTATGGAAATGTAGATAGTTAAACCTGTTTAATATGTTTTAGTTTATAATGCATTCTTCTAATTAAATGAATTAGATATTAATTTGTATTAATATTAAACATTAACACTAAGTGGCAAAAAAAATTTTGTTTTAATTTATCTTATCTTCATTAGCCTACACAGGATGAAAAAAGAAAAACTAACAATATTTATATTTCTGTTTAAAAAACTTATCAGGGGAAAGCCGGGACGGCTCAGCGGGTTGAGCGCTCGCTTTGAGGCCATGAGGACCGAGGATCGAATCCCGGCTCCGGCCCAGGCAGGACCCACGTGCTGAACTGCGGAGTTCCCACAGTTTGGTTCTCTGACTGTCTCTGTCTCTGTCTCTCTCTCTATCTGTCAAAAAGTAAAATAGAAATAACTATGCACTG
>PVKE010052664.1:0-10267 GCA_004027555.1 Craseonycteris thonglongyai
GCTTACATACCCCAAACAAGCAGTGTCTGGTCTCAGTGTGCCTCAGACCTGTTGTTGAGCATCTCCAATACCCAGTATTGATGCAGCTGCCTTGATTTAAAGATTGGCTTCTCCCAGGTATCTCCAAGACAAGCACGAGTGGCGGTCATCTGTGGATTGCTTTATGGATTATTCTAAGTGGCTCTGATTTGGGTACAGGCAGCTGCTGAATTTGGGTTGTGTTGGGGCCCACCTAGAATGTGTCATGGCTGGCATGTCCCACGACCAGCATTCGATTCAGCCAGAGCATCACCCAACTGCCTCCAGGGATGACACACCTAAAGCACAAACTAACTGGGCAGGCACCAGAGCCCTGCTAAAGCTAATCCTTCTCTGTAAGGTCAGCTTCTACATAGCAGCTCCTCCACTGTAGTCACAGTCAGTCCTCACAACCAATCAGCCCAAAGATCAACCCCATCCACTGAGGTAAAAACAGCAACCAAGGCTCAACTGCAATAGGAGGGCACATACAACTCACAAGGGACACAACTGGAGTACTTTGCTCAGCTGACCAGGAAGACTGTGTCACTGAACCCACAGGATACCTACTGTATAAGTCTACTCTACTAAGATTGAAAGACATAACAGCCCTACCTAAAACATAGAAACAAATACAGGAAGGCAACTAAAATGGGAAGACAAAGAAACATATCTTCAATAAAAGAACAAAACAAAGCTCCAGAATACAAACTAAACAAAATGGAGACAAGCAATCTACTAGAAACAGAGTTCAAAACATTGGGTATAGGGTTGCTCAATGAACTCAGGGAGAGCTTCATAAAAGAGATAATAAATATAAAAATGAAGATGGAAAACATAAAACAAGAACCAGTCAGAAATAAAGAATACAATAACTGAAATAAAGACTGTAGTAGAGGGGAGCAGAGGATTGAATCAGTGATTTAGAAGATAAGGTAGCAGAAATCACCCAAACAGAATGGAAAAATAAACAAATAAAATAATCCAAAAAACGAGGATAGTTGAAGAGGCCTCTTGGACAACATCAAGCATAGCAATATCCATATCATAGGGTTAACAGAACAAGAAGAAGAGAGAGAAAGAAATTGAAAACTTATTTAAAAAAAAATAATGGTGGAAAACTTTCTTTACCTGGTGAAGAAAATAAACATGCAGGCTGAGGAAATGCAGTGTGTCCCAAACAACATGAACCCAAAAAGACACAGCATAATTAAAATGCTGAAGATTAAATATAAACAGTAATTTAAAGGCAGCAAAAACAAAAAACCAAAAAAAACCCAAAAAAACAGTTACTTATAGGGAGCTCCCATGGGACTGTTGGCTTACTTCTTGACAGAAACTTAACAGGCAAGAAGGAGTACGAACTATTAAAAGTGATAATAATAAGGGCCCAAAACCAAGATTACTCTATCAAGCAAATCTATCATTTAGAATTGAAAGGCAGATAAAGAAATTTCCAGAGAAGAAAAAGTTAAAGGAGATCATTACCACCAAACCAGCATAACAAGAGATGTTAGAACTTCTTTTAAAAAAGGATAGAAAATAAAAATAAAAATTTAAATCATAGGAATGTAGAATAACTCAACAGGTTGAGTGCTTGCCTTGTAACCACGAGGTCTGGGGATTGAATACTGTCCTCAGCTCATGCAAAGCCGTATGCTGAACTGTGGCATGTAACTGATAACCAACCACTGGGATGGTGGCCATCCCTGTAGATTCTCACCTCCCATGAGGGAAGCCCCCAGTTTGGTTCCTGTTCCGAACAGCCTCGTATCCACCTGTGTGGAATGAAACTATCAAAAACTAATGATGCACAATTATAAGGACTGCTCTGGGCCCTCCTCTCTTCTCTCTGTGTCTCTGTCACCTTCTCTCAAACAATAAAATAAATCATATATATATATATATATATATATATATAAATAATATATATATGATTTATTATATATATATGATTATATATATATATATAATAAAATTTGAATAAAATAAATAATGAAATGGCAATAACTACACATTGATCAACAATTACTTTTTAAAAAATGGATTAAATGCCCCAATCAAAAGACACAGGTTGGCTGAATTGATGAGAAAATGAGATCCTTAAATATGCTGCATACAAGAAATTGTCTTCACAGTGAAGACAAACACAGAGAGAAAGTATGAGGTACAACAATTAAGTTTGTGAACTCATCCTAGAAAAAAAGCTACATACTTCATTGCTAACTATCACTATCATCACCTTTGAAGTGCTCCCCTTGTAAAGTTGTGCACTGATGCCAGCACCTAGTCCACCCTTCAAAACAATTTTGGAACTCTTTCTGGAGTGGCCATCAGAGCTGTCATTGTATTACCCTTGATGTCCTGAATATCATCAAAATGTCTTCCTTTTAATAATTCCTTTATCTCAGGTAAAGAGGAAAGTCACCGTGGGCCAGATCAAGTGAGTAGGGAGGGTGTTCCAAGACAGTTATTTGTTTTCTGGCTAAAAATTCCCTCACAGACAGTGTCGGTGAGTTGGTGCATTGTTGTGATGCAAGAGCCATGATGGCAAAAAGTTCAATTGTTTTCATCTATGGTAAATTTTTTCACTCAGCCAAATAGTCACCTTGGTTGACTATCCATTTGGCACAAATTCAGAATGAGCAATTCTTTTGATAACAAAAAAAAGTTAGCAATATAAGTTCAAACTTTGATTTGGACTGTTTTAGTCATGGAGAATTGGCTGACTTCATTGTACACTTTGGCTCTTTGTTTGAGGGCTGTATTGGTACACCCATGTTTCATCATGAGTGATCATATGAGCAAAACATTGTTTTACCTCTCCAAAAGATGTTGGCAAACTTTGACTCTCTTTTGCTTTTGTTCATTGGTGAGCTCCTTTGAGACTGTTTTTGCACACACCTCTCTCATGCCAAGAATTTCAGTGGAGATTTTGCTCTTACTCTATCGATGTTTATTTGGTTTGCTTTGCTTCTCGAAGTTACCTGACAATTTTGATGTACAATTAGATAAATTTTGGCAGTGTTTCCATCACTTCTGTTCATTACTGGCCACCCTGATCTCCCTTCATCAATGATGCTTTCTGTCCCCTCAGAAAAATGTTTAATCTACTTGTGCACTGCTGGTTTCTTCATGGCATTATCCCTATCAACTTGGACTAAAATGTTCCTGATTTCATTTCCACTCCTGTCAAGTTGAACAAGAAATTTAACGTTTGTTCATTGCTCTAATTCAAGCTCCAACATTGTCAAAACAGCACACAAAAACATGAAAAAAGGGGAAGCCGGGATGGCTCAGGGGGTTAAGCGCTCACTTTGCAGCTCGTGGACCCTGGGAACCAGGGATCGAACCCTGGCCTGTGCAGACCTATATGCTGAACTAGGGAGTTCCCCCAGTTCAGTTCTCTCTCTGTCTCTGTCTCTGTATCTCTCTTTCTCTCTGTCAAAAATAAAATAAATAAATAAATAAAACAATTTATAAAAAAAACATGAAAAAACAATAATGAATGCCAGTCATCAACATACCACCACACATCGATATGAACACAGCTTTGAGACACCAATATACCAAGGTTATGAAACCTTAGCAAGTTGTTTACATGGTGCTGCCAATGTAAGCACATGGTGGCAAGTTTTGAACTTAATTGCCAGCCTCATAAAAAATAAGAAAAGATACTTTATGATAATAAAAACAACAAAAAATAGCTGGAGTAGCAATATTTATACTAGACAAAATGGATGTTAGAATAAGGGTTATAACAAGAGATAAGGACTCAGTAATCCCACTTCTGGGTATTTATCCAAAGAAATCCAAAATACTACTTCAAAGGACGTATACATCCATATATTCACTGCAGTGTTGTTTATAATAGCCAAAATATGGAGGCAACCTGGGTGTCCACCAATGGATGAGTGGATAATGATGAGGTGGTGCATATATGCAATGAACTATTACCTAGCCATAAAAAAAAGAATAAAATCTTGCCATCTGCAACAGTATAGATGCACCTAGAAGATACTATGCTGAGTGGAGTATGTCAACCAAACGCAATATGATTTTTATTTATATGTGAAATGTGAAGAACAATATATTTGAACAAAGTAAACCAAAATGATATAGATATAGAGAATATTTTGATGGTTGCCAGATGGGAGGAAAGTTAGGGGGATGGATAAAAACAGATTAAAAAGTACAAATTAATAATTAAAAAATAGTCGTGGGGATATAAAGTATAGCATAAGGAAAATGGTCAATGTTATTGTAATAACTATGTAGGGGGGCAGATGGGTACTAAATTTATCTTGGTGATCACTTTTTTAATTGTATAAATGTCTACTCACTATGTTGTACATGTGAAACTAATATATATTTTATGTCAACTGTAAATGAAAAAAATGTTTTCCTTAAATAAATAATCAGTAATATTTATCTATGGGAAGGAGGAATGCCTGAAAGAAGCATGAGAGATATTTCTAGGGTGATGAAAAGATTCTCTACTTTATTTGGCAGTTCTTAAATAGGTGTATAGATTTTAAAAAAATTGTATAACTGTGTATTTCAAACCTATGCATTTTTAGGTATATTTTAATTCCACAAAAGGAAGAGAGAGCTTATTTTGAGCAAAAGGAATAGATATACTACATCAAGCTTGTGCAACCTGTCGTCCTCAGGCCGCATGTGGCCCAGGACAGCTTTGAACATGGCCCAACACAAACTTGTAAGCTTTTTTAAAACATTATGAGAATTTTGTACTTTTTTTTTTAAGCTAATTAGCTATCGTTAGTGTTAGTGTATTTTATGTGTGGCCCAGGGAAGCCAAAAGTTTGGACATTTCTGTACTACATTAACTTGTACTGATTTGTCTAAGACTAGAAGCTACCTTTTCCAAAACTTCTTTCCTTTGTGCCCCAAAGAGGTTGCTGTAGAATTCAGAAGGCAGGTGCGAAGCAGAAGTCACCATTTGCCAAAGGTGGTTGTGGTTAAACATTGTCCATCATAGAGGAGGTACCTAGGTTGTCCTTGCTCTCCTTTTCTTCATATTCAGCTCCTCTTCTTGACCTTCTTGACTGATACCAGCCCAAGGCCAACCCCCAGACACATAGTTGTACAACCATAGAGCTTGTAGCTATATCTGTAGATATGCCACAAACTTTCCCTACATAGTCTCACTTAGGTGGGAAAAATATTTAGCTTCCCAGATGCATTCACTATCAAGTGTCCAGATAAAATACAAAACACTGAGCTAAATTTATATTTAAGAAAATCAGTTGGAAAAGTTTAGGATATATCTCATATACTGCATGGCACATACTAATATTCAAAATCATGTGCCAAATATCTAAAATTCAAATTTTACTGGATGTTCTATTTTAGTTTCTAAATCTGGCGACCTTACCTTGCAAGTTCTGACTAGATATCTGACTAGATACCTGATGAACTGATTTGTGCCTCTCCCTTCTCATTTTAGACCTTTGCTTCCTCAGGTTGTTACACATTAGTATAAGGTCTAATTAATGTAATTAAATATTATAATTAACATTATACATCTCTTATTCACATAAGTCTTATCATCACTTTGCTTTCCTGATCTAACTTCCATTGATACAGGAGGTCAGTTTAAAGGGAAAATTTAACTGCATGCATGTACATGAGTAAGTTAGTTATGACTGAATTCTGGCAAGTGGTCCAGCTGCTTCTAAAATTGCACATTTCACTTCATTTTCCATTGTCACTTCATTTGCCATTGTTGTGAAACAGGGCAGATCCTTTCCACAGAGGACAGACATCTCAGTGTCATGTTTACATAGGCATACAACTGTGTCTCAAATTTGGTTCTCCTTGTCTTTAAGCAGGTGATATTACACATTAACAAAATCAGGGAAAGATAGCCAGCTATAGTTGTAGAAAGACCAAGCATTTAAAGTCTTATCAGTCTGGGAGAAAATCCAATTAACTTAAGTGATCTTGGGCACATTAGATCAGTTGTCCCCAACTTGTTTGGCAATAGGGACCGATTTTGTGGAAGATTTTTTCCACTGATGGGGGTGAGGGTTGGTGGGAAGGGGATGGTTTGGGGATGATTCAAGTGTATGATGTTTATCATGCACTTTATTTATAATATTATTACATCACAATATATAATGACATAATTATATAACACACCATAATGCAGAATCCGTGGCAGCCCTGAGCTTGGGTTTTGATATGCTTCTGAAAAAAAATTGATTTATTATGGTCTCTGTGCAGTCAAAGTTCTCTGCTAATGCTAATCTGTATTTGAAGCTGCTCTCCAGTACTAGGATCACCACCTTAGCATCACCTCAAATCATCACGCATTAGATTCTCATAAGAAGCATGCAACCTAGATCCTTTGCATGCACAGTTCATAATAGGGTTCACACTCTTATGAGAATCTAATGCCTCACTGATCTGACAGGAGGTGAAACTCAGATGGTAGGTAATTTGAGTGATGGGAAGTGACTGTAAATACAAACGAAGCTTCACTTACTGGCCTGCCACTCACCTCCTGCTACTGTGCAGCCCAGTTCTTATCTAATGCAGCCTAGGGAGTCCTGCATTAGATAACCTTACTTTACAAATCTGTAATGTAGGTTTGATCATTTTTACTTTATACAGTTATTGTGAAGATTGTCTTATATATGTAAAAATTCTAACACAATGATCTCCACAAAGTAGCTATTTTTCTTAGGGTGTTTTATCTTGGTTGAAGAACATCTATTTCTATCTTCTAAAA
This sequence comes from Craseonycteris thonglongyai, assembly GCA_004027555.1. Classification (NCBI taxonomy): domain Eukaryota; kingdom Metazoa; phylum Chordata; class Mammalia; order Chiroptera; family Craseonycteridae; genus Craseonycteris; species Craseonycteris thonglongyai. Next base: position 6,776 of record PVKE010052664.1, read on the forward strand.
GATTTAATTTTCATAATCTGGAGTCTTGCACAAGTCTTACATAGTCACATTATAAGTCTTTTGCCTCCTGGGAAATACATTCAAATAACTGAAGTCTTTCATTTAGTATGAACTTGCAATGCCCTTTCTTCTCTTAGAAAGCAGGCACACTCTGCTGTTTATTTAGGTCTTAATGCCTTTGGGCTAGATACATAAGAGTCACATTTGATTTTGCTGATGTGTTCACATTTTCATGATCATAGAAACTGGTTGTTTTAGATGACTTTAGTTTGTGGTATTTAGTTTAAATCCCCACAGGAGTGAGAGAATCTTTATAAACACCCAATTTTTTATTTGTATTTTTACTTTGGCAGGAGGACAAAAACCAGGTCTGGAAATAATAAAAACTTAAGGCTGATATAGTGCCAAAATAGATGAGTCACATATACACACACACAATGGTTCGATGATATTAAAACTCATTATTTTTAGCATAATGATGGTATCTTATGTTTATGTTTAAAAACTAAGTCTATCTTTAAGAGATTAAAAAGAAAACAAAAAGGTTGGAAAGCATTCTTTAATCTGATGAAATAAGAATATTTTATCCAGATTAAGGTGATCCTGATATGAACAAATAATGATATGAAGCATCTTGGTTTCCTCTTGAGAGTTGAGGAAGAACATTCTGGGTATAACCAGAAATTGAATCACTCTGAAAACAAAAGTGATTGATAAGCACAACCTTGAAATAAAGAAAATATCACCTTTTGAAGACAGAAAATGTTCCTGATCTGTCTTTTCACTTCTCCTCTGAGCAATCTCCCTCTCCTCAGCTATATCATGAGTCTTCATCTATTCTCATATCCTAACCCCTAATTTGCATGGTTCACTGCTGCAATCTCAACTCCTACCAATGACTGGCCTACACTCATCCTTCAATAAATAAGTTAATATTAAGAACAATGCTATACTTATTTTATCATTTATTGAACATATCACATACAAAATTCTATTCAAATCTCAAAACAACTATTTAAGAGAGGGACTTTTATTATCTCCATTTTACATATGGGAAAACTGAGGCACAGAGACATTGACCAATTTACCTGTTTGTGAGATTACCAGGTAATTGAGTTGATTAAACTGATTCATTCAACAAACATTTATGAAGCATTTACTGTTTGCCAGGCATTTTTGGTTATTGTTGTGATAAACAAAACAAACTCCCTGCTTTCACAGAAGTTGAGGTGTCAGGGTGGACTTGACAGAGGGAAATAAGAATAAGACCTATTGAATTTTGTAGGCAAGAGAATTTCAATATTTTAAGTCCTATTTCCACAGACAATTGTTTAAAACAGTCATACAAAAAAATGTCCAAGGAAAGTATGAGTAGGAGAAAGCAAGTATTGCAATCCAAAACAACATCTCAATAAAGCCATCCTTCTTGTAGCTTATCAGGTGAATTTCTTTCATGTATTCCTTTGTGTCTGTGCTTTGGGAGAAGACTGCAGATCATGGCATGCACACAAGTTAAAGGAAGAAGCAGTTGCCAGAACAGAATGCGGCCCCTGGGGTGGGAATACGGAAACTATCAGAGAGTTTTAGCTCTTCACAGTGGTAATCGTGTAGCAGAAACTTGCTCCTCCTGCATCAATCATGTGTCTCTGGAAGAGTGACACTGTGGGCTTTTAAAAAAATGAATCCAGTGGAAATTTATATTAGGCACAAACAAAACAAAACAAACAGACTCTGACACAAAAATTTAAATGCAAAGAGTGTATTTGAGAGGTGATCCCAGAAAGCACAATGAGAAAGTGGGGTAGTAAGTTAAGGAAGGAAGGAAGGAGAGTCAGAATATGTTTGCTCATAATAGAGTTCCCACTATAAGCCACTGAGGTTGAGTCTCACTAGGTGCCTTCTGAGAAACCCTATCAAGAACACTTCAAAGTTCCAGGACCCAAAAAGCCTAATCCTGAGCATATTACCCACCAACCTCAATCCCTCACTGGTTGAGAGTTGCTCCTGGGACACTAAGTTCCCAGCATTTTTGTCCTGTTTGACTTATGGGGTCAGATTAATCTTTGAAATGTGCTCAAGGAATGCCATAGGTATAAATGGAAATTTCCCACCAGAGCTGCAGGTGAGATTCGGGGAGTACTGAAGGGACGTGGAAGGGCACCAACTTCATCTGTTACAAATCAGAAAAAGGGTCAGTCACCCATGTTTCTCAGAAAATCACACTCATAAACTTACGTGCAAACTGACTCTAGTGCTGATTCTTATATTTATAAAATCTCTGTAAAGGAATGCACAGTGGAATTAAACCGTTGGTCCACATGCTACCAAGTTCTCATTACAAATTTAAAAAATTCAGCAGGGACTTTTTCCAAACATCACCTGATTCCTTGTGGTGAATCAGCAGGATATGCTATGCCATAGATAAATCTTATAATTTGGATGGAGCTGTCTCAAAGGAAGACAAAATAATCTGTGCCCATTTTTTCCCTCAGCATAATCTATAATCTAATACCTCTTTTCAATGCATGGCCTTCAACCCTTCTGTATGGTAAACTAGCATTCTGTGTTAAGTGAGAGATAGTACTGTTACTTGGAAAGTTGTCATGAAATAAAATTTATTTATTTCTAAGATATATACAGAAATGAAGATATGTATGAATATATTCAGAATCTGAGTGTATCTTGCAAAGATAACTTTCATCATCCTATAATAAAGTAAAATGTTATTTTAATTTTTTTCCATTCATGGCACAGAAAAAAAACCTCCAACTGCCATCCTATATGATCAGTCAACAGAGCTGAAATTTTATATGAAAAGTTTTATATTGATTAACAAGAATAAAAAGCTATGAAAGTAAGGTTCACATTCAAGCTACTACTAAAGACTGTGAATAATTTTTAGTGTTTCATAAAGAATAAATATGTACTTCTGAAAATTGGAAAATTAGCCATTAAATATATAATTAATAAGTCATTTAGATCAATTTTACAAATTACTCCTCTAGTGTACATTTTAAATAATTACCACTGTCTGACTAGAAGTATGCATTTTCCTTCTTGTTCACCAGTAATTAAGTACTCTGTATAATTATAAAGGCATTTTTCTTTCCTTTTGTATTTTTTACCTTATCCTTGCCAGCTCCATTATTTGGCTTATATGTCTGTGCATGCAATTATTACTGATATAGAATAACAGTTACAGCATAGTTTCTATTGCTATTTGTCAGACAAAATGTTCTAAGGAGTATGTCATATAGAGTGATTACTATTAAAAACATGATGGGAAGTTCTCTGTCCCTGGATGACCCTTTACCTTAGCTTTATTAAGAAGATTCTATTGATGTAACTCAATCTCATGTAATGGAATCTTGGTGGACTCTAATTTCTGCTACAAAATCTGACTTAAGCTAAGAGACTCCCCGCTTCCCCCTTCTGACCCTAGTAGGCAGGATGCGGACCCATGACTAGAGTTAAGATAGTCAGATAGCTTGA
>PVKE010052665.1:0-10266 GCA_004027555.1 Craseonycteris thonglongyai
TTCATGTTAGGCACCTTTCAGTATACAGTCAATATACTTCTTCCTGAATCCCCATTCTGCTCACCACTAACCTTCCAAAGGAGCAACTTTAATTAAAAATTACGATTCTTATTAAGGCATTTCCTCATTGCATTATGTAGATTCTTGGTAAGAAACCATGATTTCTTTAAAAATCCCCCAGCTGACAAATTCCATGTGTGTGTGCGTTTGGGGGTGTAGAGGGGGTTGGAATCTCAAAGGGCAAGAAGAGTGTGTTTCCCGTGGGAAAATGAGATTCACTTATTTGATAAATTAAACATCATTGAACTTTTAAAAGAAAATTTGAATTTTATTTCAATAATTTCATAAAACCTGATGGCAAAGTACACAAAAGCACCCTAAGAAATACTTTTGATTCTCAAGTTTATCTTTAAGTTGAATTTCTTAAGTGAAAAATTTCCCTAAATTTAATTCCAAGTAGCTTGATACACACCCTCAAATATATTTATCTACATATTATACATTTAAGGATATACACTTTGGATTAAAATAGCACACAGAGAGAAAGCAAGTTTGTCTTCCAACACTGTATTAAAAGTTTATATAAACTCCTTACAAACCTGTACTTCTTGAAACAATGTACTAAAATGATGAATTCTTATTGCTCAGGAATGTATAACAAATTTCAGCTACTCGCAATTTCAACTATCACATTTTTTTTTAGACCTTTAGGTGTCAATAACTTCTCTCCAAAAAAATATGTTTCTGTATTACTTGACATCCTTTGTTCTTTGTAGAACAACAAACATATCAAGATTTTAGCCCATGCATTATCAAAATTCTGACATTTGGTTTAAATAATCATGAAAAGAACCATATAGAAGAGGTCACACAGTTCTCCAGTCTTGAAGGTAAACCATTTATTTAAGTTCTATAGCCTCCTTGTTATATTACATGAATAAATTTGCTTACCAATGTGCATGCTGGCTTTGTTCAAGAGCTGAGATTGCTAATGGGCATGTTTATTTCTTAATTTGTTTAAAGACAAAGGCGAAAGCCTTTGAAAATTTAAGACGAAAAATTTTCACAAGTAATTATCAGTAAGTACTGACTTCACAGGGGACACAAAGGCAGCACAAAATTAGTGTACCAATTTTCTGTGGAGACAGTATTTGACTTGGACCCAGGTACAAGTCAATTCCTTCACATAGATTACAACAGTTAACAGCATGGGCTCTAGAAACACACTATCAGGACATAACTTCATTACTTAAAGCAAATCTTAAGAGCATGTTTAAATTCTGTCTGCCTCCGTGTGTCCCCATACAATGGAGACAATGAACAATACCTATTTCACAGGATCTGGAAGCTCATTAAATGAGTTGATGTAAAACTTAGTAACTGGCACCCAGTGACAAGCACCTTGAAAAGCACACTTTGAGAAATATATAATGGCCAAAATAAATTTCTTAGGTGGATATTCATTTAGGTGTTAGCCAATTGGTAATTAAAACCGAACCCTATAAAATGCTCAGTTGTTTTATTTTTGTACAGATTGCTTACATTTACATAGAAGTTGAAAAACCTTTACTGGTGTTAACAATCTTACCTTAAAGATAGCTCTTACATTAAGCAATACCTAAAGGTGATTCCTGCAACTTATTTTTAAAGATTAATATACAAAGAATTCTGAAAATGCAGCTTCCCTATATTGTAAGACTTAGGTCTTGCTTAGTTTGTATCTGGCTTTGACATTTAAATACCTATAAAGCCGTTCTCTGGCTGCAGATTGAAATGTGTAGAGCTTAAAACAAATAACCATGCCTGGTCTCCACCACAGACCTAGTCAGTATCTCCAGAGGAACTGTTCAAGCATCACTCTCTATTTAAGCTCTTCACAAGTTAATGTACTGTGGTAATTAAATACCACTAAAGATAAATAAAATGAATAGCTTTCTTAATAGTTCCCTTCACCTTCTTTCAAGATGGGTGTTATATGCATACTGGTGTTATAAAGAGAAAATAAACTGAGTTTTAAAACAAAAGAAAGAGGAAGGTACACATAACTAGGAAGAGAATTATCAGGCCAATCAAGCTTTACATTATAATGTTCATAACCTTATGGTGAAGAAACCAATCATAACAATAAAGTACTTTGCAGTCACTTATGCTTGGTTTTCAATAAACCAAAGAAATGATTAAGTAAAAAAAAACAAGACAAAGTTGTATGTAATTTATGACTATGCTTAAAGAGCATTAATATTATAGGGAAATAAATGTCCACAGAAATTGATGCTGCAGGATATCAAGTATTGGCATAATTTTTACTTTTTTATCAAGTACTTTCAAAATTCTCTAAAATGCACACATTCTACAATCAGAACGTAAGAAGGTAAAATTTTCTTTCTCTTTAAGGATGTTGAAAATTCTTTGCACCAATCCCCAAAAGGCTGAGCACTGCCAAGAGGCCACTGTTCCTGCACAGAACTCTCCAGAAGCATGGCTTCTACCAACAGTGGCCATCAAATGTGGAACTAAAGACCAGCATCTGATCCCAATTTTGTATTAAAAAGCACTTAACCTCTAGATCATTAAGACTAACTGCCATCAGAACTCAAGTCCCAGTCAATGACTAAGATATTACTACTACCTGACAGAATATTAACAAACTATCACAAGCTGTTGAAATCAAAAGTCCTTTTTTTGTTTGGAAAGGAAAATGACACTTCACCACATTTTAAATCAGTTTATTTATTCATACAACAGTTTAATTTCCTTTGAAAGCTAGAAAATAAAGATCATTTACCTTATTTTCTTGTTTATCCATAGGGTAAACATTGATCTCTCTCTAACTCTCATCAAGGTCAATTTTTTTAAACCTATGCACACACCAGAATCACTGAATGGGAATGTGCAAAGCTCTAGGAAAACTATTACTTGAATGCTTTTAAAGTGGCAGATCACCATTTGGGAACATATACCCCTATACGAACTGTTTTGTTTTGTTTTTTTACCTTATTGATAAAACTTGTTTTCAAAGTGGCATATTTTGAATAATTAAAACCCAAAAGTAATTCCCACAACAGATACCAATTTTAGGAGAAGTTCTGAGCTAAGATACTGAAGGCGAAATTAAGACTTTTTTTTAACCAGAATTTCTGAATTTGATACATATTTTTTCCTAGTGTCATTTTTTTTAAAGGTAACACGCAGAATACAATTCTTAAATTTGTTTCTTGTAAATACAAGAATGAGCAAAGTTAAGGTACATTAGTTATAGAAAGAATGAAGGAAGGTAGTGCATTTAGCGTCACATAGGAACTTAAGGCCTTAGTTAATGACTGTGATTTCAGTATTAGGAACAGCGTATTCCTCACATGCTTACATATACAAGGTAAGCAGGCAGACAAACAAAAATGTCTAAACATGTAAGGAATAAAGACAAACAATTTAATCTATATTATTATCAGTCAATTAATACAGTTGGTCTCTTTTAAAGTTACCACTGGTAGTAAAATAATCTGATATCTCATACAGCAATTAAAAAGAAATTAAGTCACCTATACAATCAGAACATCTCCTGCTATGTAAAGCAGTTAAGAAGCCCATGTATTTTGCAGATACTACCCAGACTACAATCTACCTCAAAACCAACCATTACATAATGTACTTTGTAGAATGCTTATCTAAAAATAAATTGTATTTCATAGTGTTTGTTTATTAACAATATGGGGGTGTGGGGAAGATTCTAGCCTAAACACTAAAACCATACATATACATGAAACTATTCCGACGGTGGCCTATAGTACAATCTTATGATAGAAAATTTCACATACACTTGTTAAATAGTATCTTATGTTCATAATTTAAGTCATGTGAAATTAAGAATTTTTTTTCTAGTTACCAGAAAAGACACCGAGCTAGCCAGGAGAGCAGATTTTTAGGTCCAGCTCTGCCTCTGCCTACCATTGAGACATGAGGAAAGTTCTCTTAACTCTCATAAAGGTCTCAGATTCCTCAACTATTAATATAAAGCAGGACTGAACAAAATAAATTCTAAGGAGCACTCCCATAAAACGGGATTTTGCTAAATTTTTGAAAACTTCAATTTTTTAAAAAATGAGAGCCATGAATTATCAAGCTTGATACTTATCACCAACAATGTAGATTATATAGAGAGAGCTTTAAGCCAAGAAATTATTGAATCTGCATTTATGGGAAGAAAATGCAATACTTTTTCTACCATGCTTTTCCAGTTATCAGAAAGGGAAATTTTACGATGACTGTAAAGAATACAACAATGGATACAGTAGCATGCTAGTAATAGGTGGTATTAATTTGTTATTAGTAACTTTTGCACACAGCAAGAGGTTTTATAAAAGACAGCACAGAGCCAATGACACAATATATGTGATCTGACCAATCAAAACATACTTAAAATGAAAAGGCAATTAAAATACTTTAGAACATTTCAGTCATTTATAAAATGTACACACAGACCTGGGCCTAACATAGTTCAGTGTATCATATCAAGTCCCAAAGTCAAATTTCCCTTTCAGATAGAAGTATATCTTTTACAAAACCAACACTTATTTTCAGGATCAAAGTCACTTGTATTAGATTGTACTCAGTAAATAAACTGAATACATTTTCTGTGGTTCCAAAATTTTATGTGCTAATACAAATTAATTGAATAAAGACGTAAGACTAAGTGCAGGAAAATATCAGACCCTAAATGCATATTCTGAAAACGTGTTTCAAGCAGTTAACAGATTGGCAAAAGTAAGGTCATTTTTTACAAAGAAGATTCCCAAGACTTACTCAGTAATACCAAATTTTCATAATAGAAATTTACTTGGGAGTGTCGAATTGGGCAAGAAAAAACAACTACTTTTAATTATTATTATGAAATGTTATCAAAGGAATTATTAGACTGGTTAAAAAGCACTTGAGTACAACAACCAGGGAGAATGATTCTTCTTTAACATACTAAAAGAAACTATTATGACTGGGATAAACTAAACACAATAGAACCACAAGGCAAACACACAAACTGACAAAAATGATAGCACTTTTATTCTCTTTTGTATTTGCTTATTTTGTATTATCTTGAAGACAAACTGATTATGATCTCCCACTATACCAAAAGTAGCTTGGAAATTTATCAATTCCTTCCTTTACAGAATGAGGACTTTTACCTTCAAATGGTGTATAATCTGAAAGGGTTTCAATGCCAAGATAAAATTATGCATTATAAATTCAAAATTATCGTAACATAGACTCCCTGGTATCCCCGTCTAATGACACGAGAGACACAAACAAGCTATCGAGCAAGAATCCGTTAACAGTTTTATTTTTTTTATGTTAAATACCATGGGACAGGATTGTAAAGATGAAAAATTCAGTCAACAACTGCCTCACAAGGGATAAGAAAAATTCTGCCATGATATTAGCAAAGGTAAAGGAGAAAATTTACACTGTAAGAGGCACCATTTCCCCACAGAATACCTCTTGGCAATTCCTGAATGAGTGGGATTAGCAATCTAAATAAATCATATTTCAAGAGGTAACAGCAACAGATAAAATTTAAAGGGATTATTAAAATAACATTTACAAGACTCTGAACAATTCTTGAACTCTTATTAAAACCACAAAGAAAGAACAATTCTTTATGAATTTCAGAAAGGACTGAATGTGCAAGTGATATCTGCTAGTGATGATCTGGGAATATGCAATTTGTCCAGTAGCCGAACAGTTTGTTTTTATTTTGTTTTCTAACCGTAAGATCGTTAAAGGCAAAGCCTATATGACGCTGTACACACACAAAAAATAATGGTCACCGTGGGCCATACTACCAATGAAGTGGTAGGTAAACAAATCTTTTTCTGGTCAAGAGAAAAAAAAAGAAATAGCACTCTGCATGCTTTACTCTATAAGATGAATTTCCCTAGAAAGAATCCAATGAAAATGGCTGCAATTACAACAAGAAGTGAAGGAAGAGGACTGGTGACATTATCTCTGAAGGATGCAGTTGAGGTTGATCCAGGTTTATCCGCGTGTGCTACCTTTCTGAGCCTTAAGCCTTCATCCTAGAAAAAGATACATGCACAAAGAGATTTTAAAAACAAACATGCATAGAATACCACTACTGAGCTAAAAATCTACAGACAGAAAGTATATCTATCTGCATGTGGCTGGGGATGGGAAGAGAAATCAACTGCTAACTGGTCTAAGAAAACTGGCCTAAGGTGAGGCAAACATTCTAAAACTAGATTCTAGTGATGGCTGCACAATTCTATAAATTTACTAAAACTCACTTAATTGTACACTCACAATGAACGTCTTTACAGAATGTAAATTATACCTCAATAACACCCATTTTAAAAACTGGAGCTGAGAAATATACTCCTAAACCTGAGTAATTAGAGTAGGAGGGTAGCAAATATATGGTGATGGAAAGAAGAGCTGACTCTAGGTGGTGAGCACATAATGTAATGCATAAACAGTGTAATGTAGAATCGTACACCTAGAACCTATGTAATTTTTACCAACCAACATCACCCCAATAAATTTACGGTAACAAAAAAAAAAACACCTTAATAATCAGATATGGCTATTTATTTACATAGAAGGAAAAACTCCACTGAAATTAACACAATTAAAGAAAAACTCTATGCATGCACTTATTTCCAATGTGGCCCACAGTATTTTTACATTGGTTACACCTGTGTTAGCCCCAAAGACTACCAGAATCAAACCCTTAGTCTGACTGGTTTACCAACTTGTTACAATCAGGGCACCCACACAACAGTAGCACAAGGAATATCTCACCAACAGAAGGGATAAGACTTTTTAGGATTTGGGGGAGGGGAGAAGTTCAGGATGAAATTTAAATAAAGCAGTGTTTGATAAGCTCAAAGTAAAGGAGGGCTGTGTGTAAAAGGTTCAGCATTGGGTCTGACCTACAAACTAGACATGGAATCCTGTTTCCTTGAAAAATAAAAATTACAACACATGTGGTGTTGCATACTGAAACCTCCCATCTGAAGCTCTGCACCTGGACTGAAAAGGGAGGCTGCTTCTCTGCACCAAAGGGATTCAAACGCTCCAGAGAAGAGCAGGCTGCTTCATTCTTACTGATATGATTGATGGTTTCACACAGCAAGGTTTCTGACAGCCTATGATTTTAGGGAACAATGTTTCTCAGTAAGAAAATAGTAATCACTCAAAGGAGGAGGTTGTTATGACACTTTTACCAGCTGCAGTTTGTCCCCGGGAAAAATACTGATATCTGTACCTGTTACCTAGGCAGTTAGTTGGCTTTATCTGTGTCCATCATCCCAACGGGATGAACAACAGGGCAAATTTTTACTTCCTTGGTGCAAGCTAATTTTTATTTTCTCACACTGATTCCTCTAGTACACTTATTAATAACAAGTAAGAGTCCACTTTATATCATACTGCTTTATCTGCATCACTGGAATTTCTGAGGGTTTGTGCGTCTTTTTGGATTTATGCATTAGTCCTGTGTGTGATAAAGAGTTGTGACTCTCAATAGCAGCAAGAACTTTAAAAAGTACTCCTAAGTGATCCTGATTCACTAGACCTGAGGAGGGTCTGGACAAGTAGGTCCATTTTTATAAAGTTCTTTGGGAGATTCAGATACAGTCTTGATTAAGAACCACAGGGATAGAGGAATAATAAGGGACAGTGGGTAGACATGCTCAAGAAAGTTAATCTGCCAACAAATTATGATGGGCCTTTTGTATGAAATGTTTAAGAATCTGAAATTGATTCTATAAGCCAGTGATCTTTTTTTTTCTTATCTTTTGAACAGTAGAATGCTTTTTCAAATAACATCTCCTAGAGAACACCAGCCTATAAAAAGTAGAGACCAGGAATTAAGTCTAACTCACCTATCTCCCTGTTCACTTTTCCTTTTCCCAGCCCTGCCCTACCTGTCATTTCTACCATTTCCACTTCTCCCCTCCCAGCCGAGATATAAACAGTGTTTTTATTTTTAAAACAAATACACTGAGCATGCTAATGAGTACATCTGTCATCAAAAAACATAATTAATTGTACAAGTCATGGCAGATAAAGTAAAAGAAAGAAAATACTGCATCCTTAAAACTCCATGGTGTGTGGGGTATAAAATGGAGATATTCTTTCCACTATCCAGATAGGTGCTAGAGACAGCGGGGCCCCAAGGGAGTACGCTAAGGAATATGAAGAGATAGGCAGAAAAATTATTTCAGCAGAGATCAATTCAAGATATAATGCCTTTGATTCAGAGTGTAGTTCCTATGTGCATTTAACAGACAGAATAACCAGATGTATATGAAGTCCCATAATTTAGCTTATTTACTTATATACTTTTTTATCACCTACTTTAATACAAAAAGCTCAAAGCCTTAAAAAGCAATTTAAAGGTCTTCAGATCTTGAAATAAGTACTTATGAAGGCTAATCATTAATAACCTCTATACACATTCAGATTAGTCCTTAATATACCAGTCCATTCATTTATTCATTCAAATATTCAAATGACTACTATACTCATATGCATGTGCTATGAAAGCAAAGATGAATCATCCTTGCCCTCAAGAAAACTATAATCCATTAGAGGGAAAAAATATTTCCAACAAATAAGAGCATGGTGGAAACAAGAGACAGCGTTCTAAAACACATTTTATTTTCTTTTTTGGAGGGGAGAGTGTCCTACAAAAAGGTTATACTGAAAAGATAACAAGAACTGAGCACCAAGAGAAGAAATGTGCACATATGTGTTGTGAAGGTAGGAAAGGAATTCAAGGCATTCCAGTCAGAGTGAAGAACTTACAGTAAGCTAAAGCAAAAGAGGGGTGATAAAACAGAGAAGCTTCTTCAGGATAATGTCGTTCAACGCTGTCCAATACAAACATAGTAAGATCTTCAAATGTGAATCATAGATGTAATTTTAAATTGTCTAATAGCATGTTTAAAAACGTAGAAAAATTGGCAAAGTTTTAATAATGTATTGTGTTCAATCCAATTTAACCAAAATATTACTTCAATATGGAACAATATAAAAAAAAGACAGATTTACCTTTTCTGTGCTAAGTCTAAGAAATTGACATGTATTTTACACACACAGCACATCCCAATTCAAACTAACCACAGTTCCAGTGCTCATTACCCATATAACTAGTAGCTGGCTACTCTATGGGACAACACCACTCTAGACAGTTCATATGACTAGGGCACAGAATATGAAGGGTACAAAGAAGAGGAAGCTAGCAATGTCACAAGCCAGATCACAAATAACAAGGATGTCTGCTAGGAAAAGAACTTGGAAGCAATGAGAAGCCATGGTAAAACTGTAAAAAGAAGATAGGAGTGGGGAGCAAAGGACAGGGCATCATTAACTTGGGGAAAAGGAGAATGAACTGACCAAGGATACATTTAAAAACTAAGAGATAAAATGGCCTAATAATATTCACATATCCTATGTCTTCATTTAAATCAACTTATTTCCCAAAAAACTTACTCTCAGGTGTCGATTTTCTTCTGATAGCTTCATCAATTCTCCCTGAAGTCTTTTACACTCTTCCATGAGTTTCCTTGTCTCAGTATCATTAAGTGAAACACTATGCGGTTTTGGCATGGGTCCATCTTGTTTAGATGCATTCAGTGGAACAGCTTTACTAGGTTCCATATCATTCTGCATTACAAAGACAGTGGAAGTCTTTTAACTGATCAAATTCTCTTACAGGTTTTAAACAAATAAAAATTTAAACTCCACATCCTTCTTAAAAAAAAAAAAATTACTTAAAAGTTTTGACAATTTTCAGTTTCTAAGAAATGTTTTAATACCAAATGCTAGTCATCTGTGAACAATTTAAGAAGGAATAAATCAGTAAATGTCAGCAGTTAGAGATAAACAAAATAAGCAGCCCTCCTCTACTCCCATAACCCTTTGCACTCAGCCATACCAAAGCACTTATCATAATGTATTTTTTATGTTCTTTCCTACAATACGTCAAAGACTGGGATAGCGAGAGTCATTTCTCTTTGTGTTTACCCCTTAACCCAGCACTTCGGCCAACAGTTACCGTATTTTCCGGCGTATAAGACGACCGGGCGTATAAGACGACCCCCTAATTTTACAGTTAAAACATAGGTTTAGGCCTATATTCGCTGTATAAGACTACAGCCTCGGAAGTGGGGGGTAGTCTTATACAGCGAATATAGGCCTAAACCTATGTTTTAACTGTAAAATTAGGGGGTCGTCTTATACGCCCGGTCG
>PVKE010052666.1:0-10252 GCA_004027555.1 Craseonycteris thonglongyai
ACAGAGAAAACTACCCAAGAAAAAACCTCTACTAGCCAAAAAACTGGGGAAAAGGTGACCTAGAAAAATAGAAACTTTTTTTAAAGATTCATTTTATTGTTTTTGAGAGAGAGAGAGAGAGAAGTGGGAGGGCCCAGAGCAGTCTCCATAGTTGTACATCATTAGTTTTCAACATAGTTTCATTCCTCAGGTGGGCACTGGGCCGGGCAGGGAGGGAACCAGGCAGGGGGCCTCCTGCATGGGAGGCATGCCCCCGAGAGCCAGAGGCCTCTCACATGAGAGGTACACCCTGGGTGGGAGCTGAACCGGGGCCTTCCACATGGGAAGCCCACCCCAGCAGGAACCAAACTGAGGTGGGAAGCACACCCCAGTTCAGCATATGGGTCTGCATGGGCCAAGGCCGAGACCGGGACAAGGACTCCTTCCTCAGACCCTGGGGCTGTAATGCAAGTACTCAACCTGCTGAACCATCCTGGCTTTCCCAGACATTTTTTAAAAAAGATTTATTGTATTGTTTTGAGAGAAGGTGAAGGAGGGTGGGGGCGGGGGGGAAAGAGAGAGGGGCAGAGAGAAAGAAGTGGGGAGAGCCCAGAGCAGTCTCCATAGTTGTACATCATTAGTGACATGGTTTCATTCCACACAGGTGGATTTGGGGCCTTTTGGGGTGGGAACTGAACCAGGTACCTCCTGCATGGAAGGTATATATACCTTCACTGCCATGCCATCCTTGTGGTTATCAGTTGCACCACAGTTCAACATATGGGTTTGCACAAACCAAGGGCTAGGAATCAAACCCCAGACCTTGCATTTGCGAGGCAAGTGCTCAGCTGCTGAGCTATCCCAGTGATGTTACCTGTCCTACTCCAGCCACATAAGAAAAGAAAAACAACTTCTTCCCTGCAGTGTCAGCAATGTCAAGTGGGGAAGAAAATTTCTGACCCCACCATAATAGCAAAGAGGTGAACAAGAACATGAGCTAGTTGGTACACTACTGTCCAAAACATGGTATTGTCAGCAGGATCCAGCAGGAAGATGAACTTCCACCCCTACCCCCACCCCGATGGCAACAAGCCAATGCAAAATGATCAAATTTGGCAGTCTACTTTTTCAGGGGTGACATTACAGGGCCCAGTAGGGAATAGAGAATCCAACACCACCTGGATCTTCATGCAATGCTTCAACAGGTTGACTGTCTCCAAAAATAAAACTTAAATTTAATAGGATCCAAAACCTCTCAGCATGACACCCATAATATCTGGGATACATTAAAATACCGCTTGTCATATCTAGAACCAGAAAAATCACAATTTGAATGAGAAAAGATAAACAAATTGCCAACACCTAGATGACAGAGGAGTTGGAATTATCTGACAAAGACTTTAGAAAAGCCATAGGAAAAATATTTCAATGAGCAACTATGAATATTCTTGAAACAAATGAATAAATAAGAAGTCTCAGTAAAAAGTAAAAATAGATGACAAAAGTAGAACAAAATTAAAGTTTTAGAACTGCAAAATATAATAACTGAAATGAAAAACTCAATAGATAGGCTCAACAGAAGAATAGAGGGAACAGAGGAATGTTAATAAATTTGAAGACAAAACAATAGAAATTACCTAATCTGAACAATAGAAATAGATCAGAAAATAGATTGGAAAAAATTAACACAGCCTCAGGCCATAGAGGACTATAAAAAGAGCTAACATTCATATCAAAGTCCCAGAAGGACAGGGAGAAAGAGAGTGGAACTGAAAGTATTGGAAGAACTAATAGATGAAAAAAATCCCTAAAATTTGGTGAAAGACATAAACCTATAGATTCAAGGAGCTGGACAAAACCCAAGCAGGATGGATTCAAAGATATCCATGCAATGCATTATAGTCAAACTTCAGAAAACTAAAAACAAAAACAAAATCTTAAAAATAACTAGATAAATGAATCATTACCTGTGAAGGTATGTCTTAGTCTGCTCAAGCTGCTATAACAGAATACCACACATTAGAGGGCTTAAACAACAGACATTTATTTCTCACAGTACTAGAGTCTGGGAAATCTGAGATCAACGTGCCAGCATGGTTGGGGTCTGGTAAGAGCCTGCTTCCTAGTTTACATATAGATGTGTTCTTTTTGTTTGTTTGTTTTGTTTTTTAAGATTTATTTTATTGTTTGAGAGAAGGAGAAAGAGGAAGCAAGAGAGACCCAGAACAGTCTCCAGAGTTATACATCATTAGTTGTGACAGGGTTTCATTCCACACAGGTGGATGTGGAGCCATGTGTGATGGGAACCAAACCAGGGCCTCCCACCTGGGAAGTGAGGACTTTTACCATTGAACCATCTTGGTGGTTACCAGTTGTGCTACAGTCCAGCATATGGGGTTTGCACAAGACAGGGCCAGGAATCAAACCCCAGACCTCATGATTTCTAGTAAGCGCTCAACCACTGAGCTATCGCACATACGATGTCTTTGTGTGTGTGTGTGTGTTCTCACATGGCAAAGAGAGGCATCAGCTGTCTCGTGTCTCTTCTTATACAGGCACTAATCCTATTCATGAGGGTCCCAAGATCATGACATAATTACCTCCCAAAGGCCCCGCCTACAAATGCCATCACATTGGAAATTAGGATTTTAGCATATGAACTGGGGGGAGGGCATAATACAAACATTCAGTCTATATAGTAAGGTACAATGATTTAAATGACAGTGTCTTTCTATTCAGAAATCACGGAGGTGAGAAGGGGGTGGCACATTTTTCAAGTACTAAATGGAAAGAACTATCAACCCAGAATTGCATACTCACAGAAAATAACCTTAGAGAATGAAGGTGAAATGAACAAATGCTCAGACGAAAGAAAACTAAGAGCATATATCACCTGCACACTTACCCTAAAAAATGGCCAACTGGAGTTCTAACAGGAGCTCCTGTTTACTTTCTAAATAGGAAACAAATGATACAATAAGAAAGCCTAGAACATCAGGAATGAAGAACAGCAGAAAGAGTAATAATATGCATAAAAATAATACACTATTCTCCTCTTAAGTTTTCTAAATTATATTAGATGATGGAAGCGAAGTTATGACATTGTTTGATGGGATTCTAAACATATATAGAGAAAGTATTTAAGACAATTGTACTATAAAGTGAGGGAAGTCAAAGAGACATAAACAGAGGTAAGGTTTCTACATTTTACTTAAACTGGTAAAGTGTTGACACCAATAGACCACAATATAACCACTGAGAAAACTGTAAAAATAGATACTCTCTCAACCACTATATATAGATAAATAAAAATGGAATTCTAGAAAGACAGATATTGACAGAGTGGGTTGTAAAACATGGCCTAAGTATATGTGTCTACAAAAACCTCATTTTAATACAACAATAAAGGCAAATTGAAAATAAAAAGATGGAAAAACAATATCATGGAATCATTTATCAAAGTAAAGCAGGAGTGATTATGTTAATATCAGATAAAGTAGACTTCAGGGCAAAGAAAATTACCAGAGACAGAAAGGAAGATTATATGATATGAAAAGGGTCAATCCACCAAGAGGACATTGCAGCCATAAATGGGTACACACCAAACAACTGCATTGAAAAATATGTGAAGCAAATACTGATAAAATTGAGAAGAGAAATAATCAAATCCACAATTATAGTTGAAGATTTCAACAGCTCTCTCTCTCAATTATTGATAGAAAAACTAGAGGGAAAATCAACAAGGAAGTGAAAAAACTCAACAACACCATCATCCAACAGGATCTACTTGACAGTTATAAAACACATCACCCAACAACAGCAGAATGGACATTCTTTTCAAGTGTCTATATAATAATCTCCCATATAGATTATATTCTGGGCCATAAAAGAAATCTAAACAAATTTAAAACAATTGAAAAATGTGTTCTGTGCTCGCAATGGTATCAAAGTAGAA
The DNA here is from genome assembly GCA_004027555.1 of Craseonycteris thonglongyai. NCBI lineage: Eukaryota > Metazoa > Chordata > Mammalia > Chiroptera > Craseonycteridae > Craseonycteris > Craseonycteris thonglongyai. Next base: position 3,935 of record PVKE010052666.1, read on the forward strand.
ATCAAAATACAACATATCAAAATTTGTGAGACACAGCTACAGCAGTGCTCAGAAAAAGATGTATAGCACTAAATGCTTACATTACAGAAAAGGAATAGTCTCAAATAAATAGTCTAAGTTCTGACTTTAAGACACTAAAAAAGAAAAGCAAAATAAACCAAAAACCAATAGAAGGGAGAAATAATAATAGCATTTAATGAAATTGAGAACAGAAAACAAGACAAAAATCTATGAAAGAAACCAAAACAACTGCTTTTCTGAAAAGATCACAAAGGTTGACAAATGTCTAGCAGTGCTGACAGGGAAAAAAAGAAGACACAATTTACCAATATCAGGAATAAAACAGGATATCATTACAGATGCCACAGTCATCAAAAGAATGACATACATAAATTTGAGAAGTTAGATATATTAAACCAAGTCTTTGAAAAGCCAAACTACCAAAAGTCATCCATGAAAAAGATAATATGAATAGACATATGACCACTAAATAAATTGAATCTATAGTTTAAAATAACTCCTGAGAAAGGTATCTCCAGACCCAAGTGGTTTAATTGGCACCTTCTACCAAGGGTTTAAAGAATTAACACCAACTTTACACAGTCTCTTCCAGAAAATAGGAGCAGAAAGAAACTCCAAACTCATTTTATGAGGCCAGTCTTACGTTGGTACCACAGCCAAAGACAGTACAAAAAAAAAGAAAACTAGGGGATGCCAGATGGCTCAGCTGGTTAAGCACTCTTTGCAGCTCCAGCATCTGAGGATCAAATCCCAGCCCCAGCCCGTGCGGACCCATATGCTGAACTAGGGTGTGGCCTCCAGTTCGGTTATCACTGGAGCAAGTTTCCCATGTGGGAGACCCCTGGTTCCGCCCCTAGCTCACTGGGGCGTGCCTCCCATGAGGAAGGCCCCTGCACGGTTCCTGCCCTGCACAGCCCCCTGCCCACATGTGGAATGAAACTATGTCAAGAGTTGATGACGTATGACTGTGGAGACTGCTGTGGGCCCTCCTCCTTATCTCTGTCTCTCTCTGTCTCGGTCTCTTTCTCTGTCAAAAATAATAAAATAAATCTTAAAAAAAAAAAAGAAAACTACATACCAACATCCCTCATTAATATAGATCCAAATATTATTTTAAAATATGTGAGATGCCAGAATAGCTCAATAGGTTGACCACTTGCCTTGCAACTGTGAGATCTGGAAATCGAATCCCTGCCCCAGCCTTGCAGAGCTATATGCTGAACTGTGGCACAGCTGGTAACCACTGGGATGACTCAGTGGTGAAGGTTCTTGCCTCCCATGTGGGAGGCAACCAGTTCAGTTCTCACCCCCACGTGGCCTCACATCCACCTGTGTGTAATGAAACTATGTACAACTATGGAGACTGCTCTGGGTCCTCCTCTTTTCTCTCTCCTTCACCTTCTCTCAAAAAACCAAAACCAAAACAAACAAACAATAAAATATATCTTTAAAATATATTAGCAATATAATTCAGTAATATATCAAAATATTTATAAGCCACGACTAAGTGGGGTTGATTCCAAGTATATAAAACTGGTTCAATATTTACAATGAATGTAATTCATTATATCAACAGGCTAAACAAGAAAAATCACATTGATCAATGAAGAAAAACATTTGGTAAAATCGATCAGCCATTTATGACTTAAAAAAACTCTTAGTAATTTAGAAATAAAGAGTGTTACAGACTAAATTATGTCCCTCTGAAATTCATATGTTGAAGCCCTAACCCACGATGTGACTGTATTCAGAGAGGGGGCCTCTAAGGAGATAAGTAAGGTTAAATGAGGTCATAAGGGTCAGACTCTTATCCAATAGGACTGCAGCCTTTATAAAAAGAGAGGCACCAGATCTCTCTATCTCTGACTCCCTATCCCTTTCCCTCTCCCTCTCTCTCTACCTGACATGTGCGCAGAAGAAAGTCCATGTGAGCACTCAGCAAGTAGGTGGTATCTGCAAGCCAAGGAGAGAGCCCGCACTGGACAACAAACTCACTGGCACCTTGAACTTGAAATTCCAACTTTTCAGACTGTGACAAAATAAATATCTATAGTTTAAGCCACCCAGCCTGTGGTATTCTGTTATGGCAGGCCAAACAAAGACAGAGGGGGACATCCTCAAATTGATAAAAACCGTCTATAATACAAAAAGCCTACAGCTAACATCATATTTAATGGTGAAAGAATGAATATTTTCCCTTTAAGATTTGGAACAAGTCAACTCTTATTCAACATAGTACTGGAAGTCCTATAGCATGCTCAATAAGAGGCAGAGGTACCAAAAAAAAAAAAAAAAAAAAAAAAAATATATATATATATATATATATATATATATACTGGTCCCTATTTGTAGATGGTTTGAATGTCTATGTAAAAAAAAAAAATCCCAAGGTGTCTAAAAAATGAGTAATGAGTGAGTTCAGCAATGTTGCAGGATATAAAATCAACACACAAAAATCATTTCTATTTTATATACTAGCAACATGCATGTAGAAACTATAATTAAAAACACAATACCATTTACAAACACTCCAAAAAAAGAGAAAGAAATGCTTCTATAAATCTAACAGCACAAGGAAAGCACTTTGATGCTAAAAGCCTCATAATGCTGATTACATATTTCAAAGAAGATCTAAATAAATGGAGAAGCATACCATGTTCAAAGGTTACAAGACTCAACATAGCAAAGATGTCAGTGATCTCCAAACTGATACACAGGTTAATGTAATTCCTATCAAAATCTCATCAGGATATTTTTGTAAGTATAGATAATATTATCCTTAAATTTATATGGAACAACAAAGGAACTAGAATAGTTAAAACAATTTTGGAAAAAAAAAGTAACTTAGAAGGAATTCCTCTGCTCAATATTAAGACCCATTGTATAACTGCAGTAGTCAGAATAGTCTGGTTTGGACAAGGGGATAGATACCTAAAAGAATGGGGGAAAAAACAGGGAACCCCAAAATAGGCTCATATAAATATACCAACAGATTTTTGACAAAGTTGTAGAAGCAATTCAATGAAGGAAGGGTACTCTTTTACAAAAAAAATTGCTGAACAATTGATCATCCATATGCAAAAATAGATAAATAAATAAATAACATAAAGAAAGAAAGAAAAAGAAAAAAGAAGAAAGATGTCTAGATCTAATCTTTTTTTTTTTAAGATTTATTTTTATTGGGTTTTTTTTGACAGAGAGAGAGACAGACAGAGAGAGACAGAAAGAAGGGGAAGGGCCCAGAACAGTCTCCATAGTTGACAGCATTAGTTTTCCATATAGTTTCACTCTACAGGTGGGCACGGGGCTGTGCAGGGCAGGAACTGGGCCAGGAGCCTCCCGCATAGGTCCTGGCAAGAATTGAACTGGGGGCACACCCCAGCTCAGCATATGGGTCCACCTGGGCAGGGGCCGGGATTCGATCCTCGGTCCCCAGGGTTGCAAAGCTAGCGCTCAACCGGCGAAGCCATCCCAGCTGTCCCTGGATCTAATCTTTATACTTTATATAAAAATAAACTCAAAATGGATCACAGACTTAAATGTAAAGCATATAACTATAAAACTTTCAGAAGAGCACATAGCAAAAAATATTTGGGATTCAGGGCTTGATAAACAATTCGTATTAGTCTTGATACCAAAACAACAACCAATAAAGGATAAAAAGATTAATTGAATTGCACCAAAATTAAGTACTTTGTGAAAGATCCTGTTGAGAGGATAAAAAGACAAGTTACAAACTGGGAGAAAATATTTACAAACTACATATCTGACAAAGAACTTATATCTAAAATATAAAAAAGATCTCTCAAGTAAAAACAGTAAAAAAATAGTCTACTCCTATTAGAAAATACTCAAAAGATATGAAAGGATATTTCACAGAATATGATAAATAAGCACATGAAAAGATGCTCAGTATCATTATCCATCATGGAATGCAAATTAAATCCACCATAATATATTGTGCACCTATCAGAAAGGCTATAATAAAAAATAGTGACAATATCAGATGCTGGAGATGTTGTGGAGAAACTTATCACTCATACATTATTGGTGAGAATGCAAAATGCTTCAAACCCCCTGGAAAACAGTTTGGCAATTTCTTTTTGTTTCTTTTCTTTTTAAGATTTATTTTTCTTGTTTTTGACAGAGAGAGACAGGGAGACAGAAAATGACAGAGAGAAGAGGGAGGGCCCAGAGCAGTCTCCATAGTTGCATGTCATTAGTTTTTGATATGGTTTCACTCCACAGGTGGATGCAGGTCAGCACAGAGCAGGAACTGGACCAAGGGCCTCAGGCACAGGAGGCACGCCCCCGCAAGCTGGGGGCCTCCTACATGGGAAGCACACCCGGGTCAGGAGCTGAACTGGGGGCCTCCCACACGGGAAGCTTGCCCGTGTCAGAACCGAACTAGGGTCACACCCCAGTTCAGTATATGGGTCCACACGGGTCAAGACCAGGATTTGATCCTCGGACCCCAGGGCTGCAAGTCAAGAGCTCAACTCACTGAGCCACCCTGGCATCCCTGGCAGTTTTTTATAAAACTGAACATGTAACTACTATATAACCCAACAATTGCTCTTTGAGAGCATTTATACCAAATAAATTAAAGCTATTTACACACACACACACACTATATATATATATATATATATATATATATATATATATATATATATATATATATATATATATATATTGAATATTCATAGCAACTTTATTTGTAATAGCTCCAAACTGGGAACAACCTATCCATCATTCGGTGGGTAAAGAGTTAAACAAACTGTGGCCCATCCACACCATGAAATACTACTTAGCAATACCAAAAATGAGCTAATGATATATGCAAGAACTTGGATAAAGGGGAAGCTGGGATGGCTCAGTGGGTTAAGCACTCACTTTGCAGCCCCGGGGACTGAGGATCGAATCCTGGCCCCAGCCTGTGTGGACCCATATGCTGAATTGGGGAGTGCTCCCAATGTGGTTCTCACTGGGGTGAAACCCCGACCCAGGTCCTGCCCTGTGCAGCCCCGCGCCCACCTGTGGAATAAAACTATGTGGAAAAACCAATGATGTGCAACTGTGGAGACTGTTCTGGGCCCTCCTCCTTCTCTCTTTCTCTGTCTCTGTCTCTGTATCTCTCTCCCTGTCAAAAACAATAAAAATAAATCTTAAAAGAAAAGAACTTGGATAAGTCTCAAGGGCATTACACTGAGTGAAAACAAAATCTATTTACATAACATTCTCAAAATGAATAGAGTATGTAAATGGAGAACAGATTGATGGTTTCCAGGAGTTAAGGATGATGGCAGGGAGTGTGTGTGTCTGTACGCGTGCACGTGCGTGCACACGCACAAGCCTAAAGGAGTAGCACAAAGAAGATCTTTCTAGAATGAAATAGTTCTGTATTTAGACTGTAGTGGAATCTACACATGTGATACAATGACACAATTATACACAAGTTGTACCAATGTCAACTTCCTGGTTTTGTTATTGTACTATAGTTGCAAAAAATGTAACAATTGGGGGAAACTGGGCAAAGGGTACATAGCACTTCTCTGCAGTATCTTTTCAACTTCCTGTGAATCACATCAGTTCCCAAGCATGGTACATGTACCCCCAGGGGTACATGCTGGGCCGTTCAGGAGTATAAGAAAAATAATCTGTAACAATATTTAACCATGTTATGAATATTGTAAAATTAAACCTGTTTGTACTTTTATTGCAGTCCTTTTTCTTTCCTAACTTATTACCTCATTTCCACTATTTTACATTCAGATAAGCACTGAACAAAGTGTTAGTATTTAAAAACGGCTGTTTTAAAATAAGGGGTACAATTTATAGAAATGGGTTTAAAAGAGAGTACACAAGTGGAATAAGGTTGGGAACCACTGATGTATAATTATTTCAAAATTAAAAGTTAAAAAAGAAAAAAGTAAGCTCCAAAGTGAGCTACAACGAAAAGAGCATGAGCTTCGAAGTTTGCTCATTCTGGGTTTGAAGCCTGTCTTGACTTTTTACTACCAAGTGACCTTTTCTCTAAGCCTTGGATCCCTGCTCTGTAAAATGAGATTCCTAATAAGGCCTATTCCACAGGATTTGGGGGAGGATCCTGACAGATATGAAAGTTCTTGGCTCAGGGCCTGACCCACAATAAATGCTCAATGAAATGAGCTACCTAAATGTGACCTGGTTTATTGTAACATGGCACTTGTTTCATTTGTTCTAGTATAAAAGGGATTGGATGGCTGGGCCAACTGCTGCCACTAGACACAGAGCACCTGAGGTTTTAAGTGTGCA
>PVKE010052667.1:0-10264 GCA_004027555.1 Craseonycteris thonglongyai
CTGTATTTTATTTTTAATAAAAGTTAATAAGTATCTTGTGAAATCAAAGACTTCAGAGTTCCCAGAAATAACCGTGAAATTAAGTAGTAATCATAAGTAATTTATAGTCTCTCAGAGAGTTTTTTTTAAGCTTAGCTCTGGTATAGGTTATTATCTGGCTAATCCAAATTAACAGTAGCAGATTCAGATAAGTCTAGCTTAAAAAATTTAAATCTCTCTCTTTTTATTTTGAATTACTTAGAGTATGGAAGTGACTCAGGGATTTAGAACATTCAGAATGTGTGGGCACAGGGTAAGACCTGGGGGTCAATTACAACAGAGCAGGAAAATGAATTTCCTTCTTTCCAGAAGTGGAGGGTTTGGGGGAAAGATGTGGTATCTATGTGGAGTCTGCACTTTTCCCAGAGCAGCCTGAGAAGCAGGGAGAGTAAGGTCAGTGTCAGTTCATTCTCTGAGCATGGCCTCAGAGCAGAGCAAGGTCATCATTGAGTGGGGAGAAGGTAAAGTGATAACAGGAGAAAAGAAGGCAGGAAATCGCTTTCTGTCTCAGTCTCCTCCTCTTCCTTTTCATCCCATAAATACACACACACACCAACAGTGGGATTGGTATTTCCTGAGCATTAAAAATACCAGGGTTGCATCCAGAACACAGTTGGTTTTTGTCCAAAGGAATACAGGAGAGAGGACACCTTTCCTCTTCCCAGTGTCCTTAAGAAAGTAGTAATGAGGTACTATAAGAAAAGCTCATGGTAGAGTGCACAAACACCCACATAGAGGTGAGTAAGGACACTAAAAGCAGAAGCATCAAGTTCAAGGCCCAGTGGTGGCAGTCAGGAACTCTCAACAGGCCAAGTCAGAGGCCAGGCAACTAAGCAGCAAAGATGCGGCAGACAGAGAGAGAAAGGAAAAAAAAACCACAAAAAAAAACCTGTTGAGGAGATGCGAAGATGGCTCAGCGGGTTAAGTGCTTGCTTTGCAGATCCTGGGAATAAGAACTGAACCTCGGTCCTGGCTTGTGCGGACCCATGTGATGAACTGAGGTGTGCTTCCCATGTGGGAGTCCCCCAGTTTGGTTCTTGCCCCCCCCACCCCTGTTTTGGAACATGGCTTGAGGAGGCATGCCTCTCATGTGGAAAGCTCCCAGCCCACTTGCGTGGCCACTGCCCCCCTGTGTGGAACAAAACCATGTCAAAAACTGATGAGGTACAACTGTGGAGACTGCTCTGGTCCCTCCCCCTTCTCTCTGTCTCTGTCAAAAAGAATAAAAATAAATCCTTATAAAAAAAGAAGCTGTTGATATTGAGTAGCTTACTGTTATAAGAGAATGTTGTTTGTGCAAATGGGAGACAAAAAATAATACAATTGTTCTTTTAACAGGTAAGATATAGGACTTATCTTCCTGTTCTTTTAAATTTGATGTGTGGCTCTAGGCAAATAGAGAGATGATTGAGAGAAAAAGGATCAGATCAAGAAAGACTTAAGAACATCCATGGGATGCTGGGGAAGCTCAACAGGTTGAATGCTTGCCTTGCATCTCCATCCAGGGATGTAGTCCCGACACTAAATTGGTATCAGGGTTCAAATGGATGTTAACTTAGAGAAAGGCAGGGCAAACATCCTTTTTGAAATTTTTTACTGGTATATCTTTAAATTTGTGTTAAAGTGTCTGTAACAACCAAAGTTATCTTGTTTATAGCTCTTCATTCTGGAGGACAGATATACGCGTACGATGGCAGTCCAGGAAGTACCCAACCATGTAATGTGAAAAGTGGAGGAGCTAATGTCTGGATTTTTTTCCCTGAGAGCCCTCATATGTGTTGGTATTTGCTTTTTTTATTAAATTTTTATTATTACATTATATGAACATTCTACAAATGTTCATAGGCCTTTTTCTTCTACTTAGATTACAATAAAAAACAAAAATAAGACACTTTCTAATCTTCTGACTCACCTCTTTTTACCATAAAATGTAAAAATAATTCTTCCAATTAAACATTTCTGAAAGAGGTGATAATTGCATGAGCATTCAGTAGTCTTTGAATATGGAGAATATTTATTTTGTTTCTTAATTCCAGTCAAAACAGAGCAATTTGGAAAAGTATGCGAAAAGCATTTACAAAATCATGTGTTGGCAAAAGATACTCTATAATTATCAAATTGGCTACAAGAGAAATATGAGATTGAGAAGATAGGTTATTCTGCATATTATCAAAGAAAAGGTCAGGGTTCAGGGAAACCTGCCAATCATTTTCAGTAAAGTATTTTGAACCTGAATTCATTCCTGAGACATTATTTTATCGTTGTAAAAGATTATTTTTAAATTGAAGAAGATATTCATATATTTCATTGATTCATTGATTTTCATTATATAAACCTGATTAACTGCTTTTCATTACATAAACAGTAAAAACATGTTAGTAAAAAGGTGTAAATAATTAAACAAAAATGCTACTAATGTGTTTATGTGGTGAGGTGTGTTCTTTCCTCCTTCCTGTTTCCTAAATTTTAGAATTTTTTTTTTTAAGATATATTTTATTGGTTTTGACAGACAGAGAGAGACAGAGAGAAGGGCCCAGAGCAGTCTCCATAGTTGTATATCATCAGTTTTAAACTTGGTTTCACTCCACACAGGTGGGAGTGGGCCATGCAGGATGGGAGCTGGGCTGCGGGACTCCTCATTGGAAGCACACCCCAGTTCACCATATGGGTCCACCCAGGCCGGGGCCAGGATTTAATCGGTCCCAAGAGCTGCAAAGTGAAAGCACTTAACCCACTGAGCCATCCCAGCTTCCCCAGAATTTCTTTTTTTTTTTTAATTGTTAAATTAATTAAGGTGACATTGTTTAGTAAAAATTACATAGGTTCCAGGTATACAATTGTATAGTACTTCGTCTGTATGTTACAATATATGTTTACCACTAGAATTTCTTTTATGACTTAAATAATAAATATTAAGAGGAGAGGGAAATCCTGGCACATGGTCATGTCATTCACCTGGAAAAATCTCAGATTTATATCAATCCAATAGTTCCTTTTCTCTTGTTTTCTGGAACTACCCAGCAAGCTAAAGGAAATCCTCCGCCTCTGCAGGTTAGTGTATGGTCACAGAGGGTTACTATTGAGTTCACCTGGGCCTCGGTGCTCAGCACTCCTTTCTTTATCCCAAGTCATCTCTTTGCCACTGCCCTATGGGCGTTTCAGTCTTTCACTTCTCCCTAACTCTCTACCTTACACGCTCTCCTTGTTTTCAACACTGTACTTCACATTATTTTTAACAGGAAGGAAAAAAAAAATGGAAGTTAGGCTGCAAGAACAGGATCACCTTTCTCCCCACATTCACATTTAAACCACCTCCCCATGATGCCCTCCTCTTAAAGGCTGCTGACTCTTGTCCTGTGTGAAGGACTTTGCCTCCATCCCAAGTTCCTTCTCTTGTGTCTATAGCCTAAAATTTTCCCTCTACACAATCTCTTTCCTATGTCTTTAAATAGTCTCTCTTTAAAACATGTCCCCAACTCAATGTGCCCCATGCCTCCAAGTCATTTCCCTATTCTCTTTCCAGTCATGATTTCTGTAGAGTTGTTTGCTCACAGCTATTTCTTGATTTATAGCATTCAGCTTGCTCCCATATTACCCCTAGAAAATGATCCTTCCTCAGGGCTAGCAGTCATTTTCTTGTTGGAAATAATTTGGAAAATTGTCAAATTATACTCTACCTCTTCCCTTGGCCTCCATGACATGCAGCTTCTCTGTTTTCTTTCCTCACCTCTGGCGTCTCCCATTTAGCCTGTTTTTTTCTCTCTTCCTCTGCTCTTCCCTTAAATACAGATGATCCACAGTGTTCAGTTAGATTTCAGTTATATATATATATATATATATATACACACACATACACACACACATATATATATATGTACATTTTCTGTTTTCCCCAGGAAATCTCACTCACCACTGTGGATTTGATTAATCTCTTTATCCGGGTTTTATTTTTGATTGCTCCCTGTATATCTACCATGCCCCTGTACCCTAAAAATATTTATGTACACACCAGAGCCACAGATGACACAGCAGATCCTGTAACTCAGCAAGCACGCAGCTGGGTGGAGAACTGGAAATGGAGAGTGGGGGTGGGGGGCAGACATGCTAGCCTTCCTATGAGGAGGGACAGAGGAAAGAAAGCAATCTATCTTGTGGTCTCTAACCTATTCTAGACAGAAGAGACTCAATAGGTTATCCTGTCTGCTGAAAATCCTCTTTTTGGCAAATCCCACTATGAGGATATTCAATGTCGTTTGTTCCCAGATGTGAGCAATCCCTACAGTAAACATTCAGTGGGGCAAGAAATGGTCTCAATAGGTACAATACTTTTGTGTTAGTTGTTAATTTATTTAACAAATATTGAATGTCCTCAAAGATGTTTACTAGTAATTACATAAATCATTATGTAATTATAGTCTATTAAATGTTCTGAAAGAAAAATATAGTATGTCACATACCTAATAAGAAACTTTGCCTAGTCTAGGGCCTTAGAAAAGGCTTTCCTGAGAAAACATCAGATAATTGAGAAGCAGAGGAAGAGTAGGAGTCCATTAAGCAGACTGATGGGGAAAAGGCCTTTCAAGCAAAGTGATCATAAAGCTTGTCATGAAGCTTGATAAGCAATAATAATTGAAAGTAGGTCAGTGAGACTAGAGTTTATTGGCCAAGGAGAAGAAAGACTAAAGAAAGAACTTTATGAGTACACTGGGACCAGATCTTGGAGGAGCCTTCCAAAGATGTTGGACCTGTGAGCAAAGAAAGTTGTTGAAGAATTTAAATCAAGACTGGCCTTATTTGCATTTTTTAAAATGTGAACTTCAGATTTTTTGTTGTTGTTGTTGTTACCAATACCAACTAAAGCACTTATATTTTAACTCATAAAAACACATAGCAAATTCCAGTGATACATGTACTATCATGCTATTTCTTCTTTCTGCCTATCTGAACCCCACTCAGTTTCATGTACAGGTCATCATCACTTCTTCCACAAAGACTTTGAGCAGTTCAGAGCTTAGTAATGAACACCTTTGTGAATTCTTAGTCATTGCAGCTGTCTAGTCTCCTGCCAGAATTTTAGCTCCAGGAGGCAGGGATCCGCATTGGCTGTGTTTCCTGATATATCCCAATCACATAAACAGGATCTAGCCAGAGCTAGTGCTCTGTAAATATTTGTTGAATGAAAGCATGTACACTCCTGAGTGAGGTTTCAGGATTCAGGATTTATCCTATCGCTTTTTGAAATGAATTGTATTAATTTATTATTAAGCATACTTTTGCTGAAAAAACAACACAATTCTGGCATTCTTAAACAAATATGTGTATTTGTATATTTGTTTAAGATATATCTGTTTATATCTTCATAAATATTCTACTTACATATGATATATGAGAACATTCTCTCTCTCTATATATATATGTGTGTGTATGTATATATACACAGATATATATACACACACATATACATATATATATATATATATATAAGAACATTTTGAAAATAAAAACTCCCAGAATTAAAGAACACGCTGAATAATTAGATTCCAAGAAATACAGAAACCAGGGCATCTCTGAGATCTCAGCCACAGAGCTCTCAGACGGTCATGGTAGGGCCTTGAATTCTGTGTTTGCATGACTTCATTTTGTATTTAAATTTTTAAGTGATAGTGACTACCACAGTTTGGAATACGTGCATTACTTGCTATTCACCCTTGTGAATTTGGAAGTTCCATTAACAAAAGTAAGAGCAAGTTGCCATTAACAGACATCAGAAAAGCTGACAAGGGAACATCTGAAAAAAATAACAAAAGTCTGACATGTTTACTTTACCATCATGTAGAGTTTCTTCTTTTAGTTAAGTGCTATAATAGACACCAAAGTATGGCACAAATGGGCTTAAATTAAAGAAAACTTAGAATAGGGAACTATTATCTGTATTGAGGTAAAAGAATAAGTATTGATAATTATTAATAATTTATTTATATTTTTATATTATTCATATAAATTATTCATATTATTATATTATATTATATTATTCATATAAAAATATAAATCAATGTGATGGAATCTAAAAATAGCCACAAATTCTTTCTCTCCTTGAACTCATGACATGGCAATTTAGCTTTACAGATCCTCCCATCAAAAGATGGGATTTATTGTTCCACCTTTGATTAGAGCATTAGCAAAGGAGGCAAGCAACGGATGCGTAACAAGCGCGTGCACATTGGAGTTCGCCTGTGAGAACAGGCACACATGGTTAGTTAGATCAAGGATGACAGGCCACGTAGAGAAGAGATAAGCCACACTAGCTGGGGTGTTCCAGACCAACCCCCCCCGCCAACCTGCACTGGCTGCAGACCCTTAAGAGCTGCAGACCAGTGGAACCCAAATGAAATGTCACAAGCCCAAATAAATGTTTGTTGCTTTATGACACTAACTTATGATGTAGTTTGCCATGAAGCTAAGTCCATCTGATACAATCAGTAAATTAAAATGAACAAAAGCAAGTCGACCAAATCCAACCATAACCATGTGTGTTGTCTCTTTCTTATTTGATTTGGATACATGCACTGTCACTCAACATGGTATGTGATAGCAAGCAAATTCTAAATTAACCTATTCATCTTCTTTTGTTTTCCACTCTTTTAGTAAGAACCATACCCCAGAGATATCAGGTAATCTGACTTGTTTTCAGAGTAACTTGAACTTGTTTGGCTCTAGGTTTTGTTGTTGGTTGTTCTCTTTGTTTTAAGCTACCCAAAAGAAAAAGAAAAAGAAAGAAAGAAAAAAAGAAAAAAGAAAGAAAGAGAAAGAAAGAAAGGAAGAAAGAGAGAGAGAAAGAAAGAAAGAAAGAAAGAAAGAAAGAAAGAAAGAAAGAAAGAAAGAAAAGAAAGAAAGAAAGGAAGAGGAGCAGCTCTTTCTCGCTGCTCTTTTAAAAACAACACTTTACAGAGCTTTCTCTCACAATTTTTTTTCAGGTGCTGTCCACCATCTGAAGAAAGCAAAAAGCAAATTATCTCTGTCAGGGTGTCCTCTGCCTTCCACCTTTCATAGTGTATTGCCAGTTGTTCACAATGAAGTTCACTGATGAGCACTCTCAGTCACACTCACAGTTTATTACAGCCCTTGGAAAATTCTTTCCTCTTCTAAAGTCTCAGCTTTCTACTGGTTGAGAATGCAAGTGAACAAGGCACATAACAGAGTTAACACTGAAGACAGAAATTGAAGATAGAAGTCCTGCAGGTCTAAGTTCAAATAGCAAGTTCATAGCTCTAAAACCTTGGGCACATTATTTAACATTTCTCTTCCTTATTTTTCTCATTTGCAAATTGAGTATCGGTTCTAATTTACAGGGTTGTTAAAAATAAATAAGTATTTTTAAAAGTAGTTTGATAGTGCTTGATGTAATAAAATTCTTAGTGAAAATATTTTATTATGGTTTTCACTTGGTTAGTGTTTGTCCAATTATATTGATTCCAAAGTTATTAATTGACAATCCAGACAAAATGAAGACAAACCTATAATGTTAACATTAATAACAATAACAATAGCAAAATGATAATAATAAAGCATAAATAACACTCCAAAATATTTAAAGGACTTTTTTTTTTAAGATATATTTTATTCTTTCTGATAGAGACAGAGAGAGACAGAAACAGAAAGGGAAAGAAGTGAAAGGGCCCAGAGCAGTCGCCATAGTTGTGCAACATCAGTTTTCAACATGGTTTCATTCCACACAGGTGGGCAGGGGCCATGCAGGGCAGGAACTGGGCTGGGGGTCGCCTGCTTGGGAGGCACGCCTCCTTGAGCCAGGGGCCGAATAAAGAGGTGAGAACTGAACGGAGGGGCTTCCCGCATGGGAAGCACACCCACTTCAGCACATGGATCTGCATGGGCGGGGGCCGAGATTTGATCTTCGGTTCCTGGGGCTGCAAAGCAGGCACTTAACCAGTTGAGCCACCCCAGCTTCCCCTAAAGCCTTTTTATTAGTTTATCTCAGTTAAAGTCCAAAATAATCCTATGAAGTGGTTATTATCATCCCTCATTTAGTACATTAGGAGAGTGAATGTTGTGAGCTTAATTGTCTTATACAAATTCACACAGCTTTGGAGTGGTCTCAACTCAAATGCAGGCCCATTTGGCTCTTATTGCTGTATTCTCTGTCTATAGATTGATTGCTAGGACACTCTGCTACCCAGAACAAGTGTTTACATGTTGGAGTATTCTGAAAGTCAACCATAAAAACCACTGCATATATAATCAGTCAATCCTCACTTTACATATCATTCAACTGGTAAGGTAGAAGCCCTGGGACTTCTTAACTACCCCCAGAGTTTTTGGTGCTACATCAAAAGTTTGAAAAAAGCTTTCAAAATTTATATAATATTTCTCATACCACATCATACCATACCATACCATACCACACCATACCATAACATACCATATCAATTTGTTCCTTTAGAAATATTGGCTTAAATGCTAAAAAGGAAATAATATAATTATTTGTCTTTGTATTCTCTCAGATAGGTCCAGAAATGCAAAAAGGTGGCTAGAAGAAAAGTAGTATAGAAAAACCCAACAATACTCATTTCAAAATTGCTCCTTTCTCTGTCATTAGATTTCATTCATATCTGGGGTCTGAAATACAATACCATGATCTCTATAACCTGCATAACGCAATAAAGGAGTTGATCCAATTGCAATTTCATTCCATTGTATAATAACTTGTCTTATAATTGGGATCTATTAATCTATTCCCAAACATATTGTATTCTAATGTAACTTAACTGAGATTTTTTTGATAAATGCACATACAGTATTTCATTTTAAAAAACAGAAAGTCATTATTGGCTCAAGTAATAAAAGATCATATTAAGAAAAATAACATGTGCTGTATTAAATTGTTTAAAAGTCAGTCATGAAAGCAAATTTTTACTGCTGATAGTGGTGGCAGAACTCATAAAGCTATACCACCAGAACTGATAGGTGTACTAGTTAATGAGTAGCAAATGTCAGCCGGACAAATATAGATTTTTACAGTTGCTCCCATCATTTCAGCAATATTTAATTGTGTTATTAGCACCTCAGTCCTTGTTAACATGCCTTAGAGGCCAGAGAAAATATTCTGATCCAGCATAGTAGTCTTTGATTTACAAGTTCTGTTATAGATCCCTTAGTGTGTTGGGTTTTTTTTAATCCATAGAGGTGTGGTTATTTTAAAGGTGCTGCACGTTTGTTAAAAAGATAACATTTTAATACTTTTTTTCATTAGCACAGTAAGCAATAACAATGTCAGAATAAGTCTTTGGGTTATATTTTAAATATTAAAAAGTTAAATTTTTTAAGTAGCTTCATAAATCTGATAAAATAAGATGACTAACTCCAGGGTTGGAACAAATAAGGTACAAGATGATCCCAGAATCCATTGTACCAGAAATTAAGGAAATATCCATACACATACACATGCACTCACACAATGGGAGAATAACAAAGAAGCCAGCTTGATGTGTCTCCACCTTAGCAATCTGAGATATTTTAATTATCCAAGTAAATAAGAACAGTAAAATCATAAAATGATATAGGGACCCATGGTTTCACCATGGAGATTGACAAATAGAGGAGAGAAAAGGGCTCTCCCTTAGAGTAGAATGACAACTGACAAATGTGGGAGGAAGGCTATAGGTATAACATTATCATTTTGCCTCCATTATAGTAAACATTGATTTAGGGAACAATAATCAATGGATGGATATGAGGGCAGAAAGTAGGAGTTGAGTTTGATGAAGAGCAGAATGTATGCATGGTCTCTAAGTGTCTCCCAAAGGTTATTTAATGGTTCCAAGGGGAACATTAATGATCAAAGTTAACATTACCAAAGAAGAATCAGTAAATACTGTGTGCCTCCAGTTATGGTACCCCCAAAAAGACACAACATCATTTTTTCAGTGTTCTTGCCAGGAAAGCATTGCATGACTCTCAATATGAAGAAATATCAGACAAATAAAAATTCTGATATGTTCTGTCAAATAATTTGCCTGTGTTCTTCAAGCTATTAGTGTCATGGTTGGCAAACTATTACACATGATAGAATACAGAGACAAGGCAGCTTCCTACAGTGTAAAATCTTAAACTAGTCTTGTACTCAAGAAAAGAGTATGATATGAACATTATGAGAAAATTGTCAAAATTGTAATAAAGATTGTAGATTTTATAAGACTATTTTTTTTTT